>DWEE01003583.1:0-10375 GCA_018245755.1 Parelbella macleannani
CTAATGGTAAACACTTCGCGCCAATGATAGACTATACAATACTATACAAATATTCTTTATTGTACACAAAGATAATACAACAGAGACAATACAAATTTTCGACCTCTTACGTATTTATAAAACTGTCAACGCCAAATACATTTTTAACGAATTAACTTATCTATTCTGTATGGTCGCTTAAAGCGTAGATACAGAACTAGGAATGCATGTATATATACATACTGTACTACGTGATACAAATCCCGACGAGGCTGTTGCCTCGCCGCGGGTTGTCTCATTGAATATTTTAACATTCAAATGTGATCGAGAAATGTAATGTAAATAGGTACGTAATGAAACCCGGGTGTTGCGCGATCGCCGCTTAGGTTGTGGTTGTTCAGGTGATGTAAGCTTTTTTTTTACTGTATTCATGTACTTAGTCCGCTCGTGGCCTCCTGTAGCCATATAGTAGCAATGATTGCTATTCTTTTTACGTATCCACTGCTGGTGTGTGTATCCAATACCCGCTGTTCCCCACGTTGCTCCAGCGCGTGTCGACTGGAACATTGACGAATGATGTGTACAATAAACATATGTACATACAGAGGTTGTAAAGTGTCATGATTTCGGTGCAACTCAATGTACTTTATATGTTTGCCAGTTTCTTTTTATTATTACGTATATTCTCCATATGTATATATGTGTATCTCCATATGTATATATTTGACATATGAATATATAGATAAATTTGTTCGAATATATGATATATATATATGTACATACACGCGAAACGTGTGTACATTTAATAAACTCCATCAATATCGTGTATAAGCGAGGACGAGAATGTTCAATATTAGTGTTAGTATCGCTCTATTCGTAAACGAATGTTAATTGACCATTTAAATTTGAAGGTTTTCTCCAAATTATATATAGAGTATGTTCAGAAGTTAAGTATTATGCATGCAATTCTCTAATGATACAATACATAAGGTGCCAGTGTTCTAGAACTTTAGAAAACTTTTGTTCGTTGAAACTGAGAGAAAATATAGTAAATTCAACAGTAAGTTATCACCACACGAGGTTTTGCGTATATCGATCCGTTAGGTTTTTCACGATGAGCCAACAAACAAACACGTTTTACCAGCCTGCTATACAGGCTATGTGCAATAAATGATTAATTAATTATACAGTCAATCAAAACAAATAAAATCAATTCGTTTAATTATGAAGTATGGTTAACAATAATGTTATATGTTAACAATGACATCAATAATAAATAGCCTTGTTTAGGCTGCGGGGCCCTCAGACTTAGTCACTCGAATCTCTTATACCCAAGTGAACGTAAAAAAATAAAAATAAAATAAAATTATCCTATCTTAAAAATATAGTACATTTGTGCTCACACTCTACCCAAATGGCGAACGTATTTTGTTCTTTACATGACGTAACTGCACTATTATCGCTATAGAAGTGAAGAGGCTATCAGTGAATATCGGACCGAACTTATTGCAAGAGTTCATCCTTTACGTAACACGTTCGATTACTAAGTTTTAGTGAGCGACCAAGTCGTATGCCTATCTACGTACATAATTATCGATTACGTAACCCTTCGTACGCCCGTCTCCTCCCCGGTCCCCACTCGCAGTTGGTTTTTTTGTCTAGTTTAACCGCCCAGAGGCCTACAACGAAGTGCTCTTACAGCTGATCCGAGTGAAGACTCACGCTGGATTTGTGACGGACACAAATGGTAAAACCTTTTTATGATATTTCATCTTCATCGTCAGCCTATCTCAGTCCACTGTCGGATATAGGCCTCCCCCAATAAGCGTCATCCCGCCTTGTCCACGGCTTGTCGCATCCTGCATCCTTTGCCTGCATGCCTGCAGCCTTTCGCAGATCGCCAGCCCACCGAGCCGAAGCGCCATTTAATATGCGATAATATAATATGTTTACTAATCAAAGTTTTGAATTAAGACGCACATTAACCTGAATCTGAATTTTGAATTAAGGAGTAAAAAGTTCCCCAATGCGTGGTCGGTTAACATTTACGTTCTAAATAGAAACCAAAGTCAGAGGGACCCAAACCGGAAATTATAATAATAAGGTCATTGATGATTGTGCGCTCTGATATGTTAGAACGCTACTTCAAGACTATATATTTCCAGAGTCAAGTGACGCAGTCGTGTTATCACTGAATTCAGGTGAAGAACATAGCTGACCTCCCTGTCCCTATGCTTAACTCTTTCGCTTTCTCTCTTTCTCTCTCTCAGCGAATTTGTTATATCACGGTGAATTAACGATGTCAAACGCCAAGAAGGTGCAAGGGAATGCAATCGCAGTAAGCAATTTACGATTTGTCGTTCCGAACTCTTATGGAACATTACGTATGTGTTTGACCTTCGAATGGTCGTAATACCGTACTGTTAATAACGTAAGGACGTGTACACACTGCTTTGGTTCGTTTTGCGATTGTATTATTGCCGGTTAAAAACATTAGTTTTCTCATTCCATTACCACTTATCGGATAAATTTTCACATGTGGCACAGCAAGCTACCGAAATAAAATTATAATATTATTATGGCCTAATTGAGACCTTTGCTTACTGACGTATTGGACATATTGCGAACTTAAAGAATAATACACGTTTTAAAACTAACTCAACGGAATGAGTTTAAAAATAAAATGTTTACATCGTGTTATCACATGTGTAGATACGACAGTGTAAGAAAAAAAAAAGAGTTGGCTGGAAATGTCAAATGGGCGTACGTAAAATATTAAGCTGGAGTATTCAATATGTTTACTTTATGTATTGTTTTTTACGTCAGATAATAGTTTTTATATATTATAGACAAAACTTTCTTGGGCAAGGCCTAAATCCAGCAGTGGTACGTGTTAGACAGGCAGATGACGACAACGACGAATTTGCTATATTATTAATTCAAAATCGAGGATTTTAATCTTGTACAAAGCCATGTGAGATTGCCCTAAGCCCGCCTCCCGCACTGTTGATACTAGGCTTGTAGGATTAAAGTCTTTGTGTAGGTCGAATATTAATAACTTTTAATTCTTGTATATATCTGTTTATTTTTATTGCCGACTTAAAAATTGAGATCCCTGGAACAAGTTTTTTAAAACCTGCGCATTTGTCTGCGCTTTGGCGCTTGAAGAAAAAATAGAAACAAAACATAATTTGTCACTTTGAGTTTTTGAGTGGAATATACCTACATATATATAGATACACTTTCCAAACAAACAATTACCGTGAGTGGATATGAATGTCTGATTGTTAAAGTTTAAGATACCATAATTAAATCTTGCCAGAGACGAAGTAAGGAGGAGATGAGGGTTTATGAAGTCTTTTTCTTCAGGTGCAGAGTACCTACGATCCGAGTACTTGTAGGACAACCAGTGTTGCCAATATTTCTAAGTTCTATACTGATCGCAATTTACCATAACAACTGACATGAAAAATGTCTTGTTCATCACAAAAATAAATGAAAATCTTAATAAATTATTAAAATGTCACTCACTGTAACGGTGGAGGAAATCATCGTGAGGAAACCGTACACCTTTTAATTGTTTACCATGATGTCTTCTTAAGCGCGTGGCCTTTGTTGAGTCGCACTTAAGGGGCAAAATACTACTTGCAACGAGACCCGCATCCAACAGTGGAAAACTTGAAGGGTTAATGTGAATGTTGCAATAAAAACTTAATAGCATTTTGTTTATCGCCGTTATTATTAAGAAACATAAAGTATACTTCGCGCGGGATGTTATCAAGCATTATGAATATCTATCTGAGCGGCATGACATCATGGAGCAACAATATCTGCGCAGTTGTCGCGCTAATTTATTGACGTTTATCTTGGACACTTCGTTGTATGACCGTGTGTGGGGGGATCTGTACACATACGAGTTTATCCATCTTAGACGTCATCGTTTGAACAAGAGCACGTTGATGGTTTAAGTGTGTTCCTCTCTGTGGCTGTCCACTTTTACCCAGCCGGTAGTAAATTCATTCTCTAGACGACTGTCCATTTTAGTCTTGTTGCTGTTACCTCGTCGCGTTTCTGGTAATTCGTAGCGATGGATAAAATGTTATTAAGTGTTCGTTATGACCTCATCATTGTTGTATTGCACAACCTTGCGAGGAGAGAAGTTTAATCCTTACCAGTTGGTCATGTGGTAGTGTTAAGATGTAGGTTTCTGGTGTTGGTTCATGCTACAAATATGCAAATTTAGTAATAGGCTCCCACCGAGCTGAATTGACACCGCAATGCGTTGGTGACGCTCCTAGTCTTAATAGTAAATGGCGAACGTGGTTAAGTGGTCCGTTTGCCTGTTTGCCTGTCTATATAATAAAAAAATCTGGCTGACCAAAAATAGCTTGTGATTTGTGAGATATTTGTGGGCAATCTATGCGTAACAGTTCGAGAATTTTTAATAAACTCTGTTCAGAAAGAACTTGTGAGGGAAAGGGGATGCTTTGAGTTTACAGAAGTTGTCAGTATGTGACATTCTTTCAGACGATTGAATCGAGTTGAATACGACTTTCAGCTATTATTGTATTCTATATCTAATTCCATTTGGAACGATATTTAGGTTACGTTGCGACGAAGAGGTCATACCTCTCCATCAATTATTTTTATAACAGCGAAGGATAGACTGCGAGACAGACACAAATTTAGTTAGATACTTTTTCTCGCGCGATAACAGAATGCTTCAGATAGCTGTATGACAAAACCTCGTGAATCTCAGCTGTCGATTCACGGGTGGGTGGAGCAACGGTAGCCAAGTGCATAGAAAATTTCCGCTGCAGTAATTTTCCCCCGTTTTAAATATTTGTCAAATGACCGTTGACCTTGGACCTTGAAAAAATCTGCTGGTCGCAAGAACATAACATTGGAAACCCAAGACGCAATCAGTCTCCGCGAAGAAAATGCACCCGAAATATTTGCCTAGTCCATCAAAACGCGTCCACAGCTACACAGTATGTGGGTCGTTCACACCGTGTAACAATTTCGCGGCGAGATTCTCCTCGGTCTGTCGCGTCTACCGGTGCGAGCCGGGCTCTTGGGTTGCGTGCGCCGGTGCCGCCATCTGTGCGACCGTCACGGTACGATTCCTTCGAATTTTGCACCGGCTGCGAGAGGAATCCACGGCACGCTGTCGTCATTTGGGTCAGCTGCCAGCGGGTCCACTTCATGGTGAACTCAGTTTTCTAAGCGTTGCTCGTGAAACAAATACCTATACCAATCCATTGTAGCGTCTTCATATCTGTTTTGTTTTCAAGTGGATCTTGGTTTTCATTGCGTTGTCCGTGTACCAAATATGCGTATCCATTGTGACATCTTCATATCTTTTGTCTTCAAGTGAACCTTGGTTTTCTTAGCGTTGTCCGTGGAACAGACGTACCTATCCGTTGTGGAATTCTCATATCTGGTGTGTTTTCTCGTGAACCTCAGTTTTCTTTGCGTTGCTCGTGTAACAAATTTACCTATTCCACGGCATCATTAGTTTCCATAAGATTGTTCACTTGAATGAATGCAAAAAATTATGCCTAGAAGATATTTATAACTAAGATATTTATGGGACGGGAATATTTTAGAAGGTAGGTATATACCATTTCTGCTGTTTGCTAGCGATGATTCCGTAATTTTCTTTCACGAATGTGCCTATATACATATGTCTGGATGAATTTTTAAGTACCTATTTATATAAATGAGGCTTCTATACCTAGTAGGTTGGATATTAATACCTAAATTCTTAAACAAGCGTCATAAAAGCGTGCCTTGCAAAACGCCAAATGTGCATTAGCTTTAAGTGCAAAGTATATTCGATAAAGTTGTAAAAGGTGTTATAATAAGGTATAGTTTGTGTGTGTATATGTACATAAATACATACATACGTAACATTATCGTTAAAGGACGATAGACGACCCATTTGCACATCCTAGTAGAGTTTTTTGTGAGCGATCGGTATTGGAGAGACTTTTTCTCTACTAAAAGCCTACCTAACGCACCCGGTAATGCCAACCATATATCATCCTCTTTCCGGAACATATGCGATCTGGTCTTTACTTACATTAATGCCATAAATTTTACGGTACCAACGCTATGATCGGAATCTTCCCCTTTTTCCTCATAATTTCGTAGTTTTAATTTTTTTATGGTAATGTTGCGAACAGCTGACCTTTTCGATTTTTGATAATTTCAGGGTGCGAATTATAAAAATGGGTGTTCAATTTTTATATTATATAGGTATATTATGTATATGTTTATGGCGTATACAGTCAGCGAACCCATGCTTGGCCAGCATCGCTACTTATGACCTTAGCCAATTCACTTTGAGAGGAGGCCCGTATCCAACAATGGAACGATAAAAGGATTAGAAAAAACAGAAGATGCGTCTCATTAAAATGTTGATTTATTTAAATGAATGAAACCAAAAAGAAAATAATGATATCTACTAAATGAATTTATTTAACTATTTTGTAGCATTTTATTATTTCGTGAACTAATCTGTAGCATTAGTATTATAAGGTTATTGAAACACACACACACACAGACAATATACAAGTTCAAAAGGACGTTTTAAATCTACAAAAGCTAACCGAGTCATTATAGCCTTTTTTTATTCAAATTAATTCTCGGTCGTGTACATAAACCTCCCGCGCGCTTATTAATAATTCCTTTGGTTTTTATTAAGGAAATATTGGAAAATACCCACCGAAACAACCACAGAACACGAGCGACACACATAAATTACGCGCTGTTATACAACAATATATCGCTTATTCAAATTGGCAGTGAAGTAACAGCGCGCGCCGCCCGCTCCGGGGGCGCACCGCTGCGTAACGGAGACACATTACGTTAATAATTATCATAGTCAGTTGTGTGTGCTTGTGTGAGCGTGTGTGTATGTATGTGTGTGTCCCTAAAAGCAGAATATCTGTTCATCTCTTTTTAATTTCACAGAATATACTTGCTTCTGATCGTTTATAGTCAGTTATTGGTTAACGTGCTCAAGACTCATGATAATTGTGTCTGTGAATGTGTGTAGTCAGGCTGAAACTGCAAACCATAAACATCGGAAACATCAAACACCATCTTTTTTTCAAAAGTCAATGAATCTGCGTTTGTATCAAGGATTAGTGTTTACATGTATGTATGTGTGTGTGAGAGAGTATGATTGTAAATGGTTGTTGGGTAATATTGATACATACGCACAACCCACACAAGGCCACCTGGTCCCAAACTAACCAGAGCCAATATCTACTACTATATCTGACAGCTGATAAACCTACATGCGTACAAAAGGCATATATAAAAATACTAAACACTTATGTTCAATCACAGGTTCATTTGTTCTGAATGAGAATCAAACCCGCGACCTCAGCGACACGGCAGCTAGGGTCGCTGACCACTACATTGGACTTGCGGGCGAGGTGAACGTTACATAAATACATACTTACTTGGAAGTAACATTCATAACCGTAAGAGAATATACGATGTTGGCAAACTTTGGCACTTAGCATTTTGCATTCTTAGGTGTTGCGATGATGTAGTGTTAGTCGAATAGGGTTATCACAGATTCCAATATGTTTTTTTTGTCTATTTTATATTGTGACAAAATTTGTGTTGTCGTTCAAGACTCAGACTCTCGGAAAATGGCTGAGATTGACCGGTACAGCGTGCTATACTACCTCAATAGACAGTTACATTTAGTATTTAGTCTACATATGTATAGTATTAAAATAGGAATTTTTACTAAAATTATTGATTTTCTTTTTGTGTAATGAACGTACCAACCCTGCACCAGCAAGAGGAGCAGCTGTCGGAGATCGAAAGTGTGTCTTGTAATAGGATAAAAACCATATAATTTTTGCAAATCGATTTCGCAACTTACGCAACCGGTGCGCGCCAGTACGGTGCATTAGCTCAGATAGGATCGAAAGTAAAAGCCTTCCGCGCTATGTTGTGTGCATAGAATATGGTTGAGCTACTGAAATATTCATATATGTTCGAATAGAATGTTAAATTTTATTTTATTCGTCACATAATAATGCAACTAATTAAAAAAAAATCGTACTTAAACGATAAACTATCGATGCAGCATCACCCAATAGAAGAGCTTACACGAATATGTCGCGGTTGCCTCATTGCCTCTAAGGGTCGATTCCATATTATGTCCACAATAGTAGTAATTTGACTTTTTAACAGTTTAGGTTTTCTTTTGATAAACGATTGCTCATGAAGTCGAGTAGCTATCATTGAACCATTGACTTTGATAATTAAAATAGACAATAGGACTTTTGGACAAGACGCTACAACGATGTTTGCTGGCGATCGAGTTATGGTTGGACTGAGATTGAATAATATTCAGAACACTGGTTATCTCTATTTGGCAGGTTGCAGCCGTGCTAATTTACAAGTTGGTTACCATGAATAATGATTTTAATCTGGGGTTTTCTTAATAGCTAAAGCCTTCCATTCTATTAAAATTTCATTTGCTGGTAAACAAGACGAAGTCTAATAAGTAGCACACTTGCCTAGAAAATGTCTATTCACTGTTGGCTGGAACAATTCGAAGTGCATATTAGGAATTAGTATATGAAACAGGACACTTGGAAAATGTCTATAGCGGGATTCAGAAAATACGTGCCATCTATCTGAGAATAAACGAAAGTTGCGTTCAAAGCTTAAATGTTTTGTGCAAAAGTTAAATGTTTAAATGTTGAATATATAGCGTCCAGTCGGTAAGCCAATTAAAAATCGCATTAGAATTAATTTTTTGACGATTGTGACTTTTTATTTATATAGTCAAATAATGGTGGATTGAAAAGTTCCCGGATTTGATTATTTTTTGTTCCGAACGATCTTGACAATTATTTCACGTTAATGTTATATATGCAGTATATGATTTCTGTAACTTTAATTGAAATGGCAATACGGCAATCAAAGATAGTGTGCATAAAATATTCCAATACATAATATGTAGGTAGGTACTCGAATGGTTTAGTTCGGCGAGTGAGCGGTGCACGCGGTTGGCGTTCCGGTTCGGAGATTTCGCGAGTTGGGGTAATTAGTTCAATTCAGTTAGTGGCCATTCGATATCACAGGCTTATTATTTATTTATTTATCTCTATTTTTATTACTTTTTAATACCAGGTCACTTACAAGATTTCGTTTCTGCGAACTAATGACATTTTTAAATATTTTTTTTAATAATGCGCTTTGACGTAGGTATTCGCGCCACGATGATATAATTTGTATAAGGTGTTATTTAATGATTTAATTTGATTGCAGCTATTTAAATCAATTCGAATTTTTATCTGCCAACACCTACATCTGTCATTTGTCAACAACCGTATGCACCTTTCAGCTGTCAACAAGTAGAGATTTAGTGCACAAATATATCCGATGCAAGTTGATTTATATTTGAATAATTTCACTTCCCGATATTATGTAGGTTCAAGCAACATTTATGTTTATGTAAATTTTCGTCCAAAACATTTTATTTTTCTCTAACCGTTGGACGAAATCCTGAGTTGTTGTCTTATATTATTGTCTAAGCTAGTTAAGCGCGGTACTTAAGATTCCAATCTTCCGTTCTTGTAAGTTCGAGTTTTGAGACTTTCATCTAACGACAAGTTTCATCAATAACACAGATATATAAAAAAGTTTGAAAAATCGTCTACGTCCCGCGCCGAACAATGGCTCGTTCGGAGACAGTGTGTCAAGGATACCGTTGCAATAATTATATGTATACAACATGAGGCTTACGCGCGATATGTTAATGCCTTGTGTCACATACGATGTTCGGTGTGGGTGTAAAGTTATGAGTGTCATTTCGTAACCGTTCACGTGGCAAAGGACTATTTTATTAATCTATTAATATGATGGAGATAATCCGTTTGAAAGTATAAGTTTATTTTTATATATGTATATCTCTCGTTGTCGAAGAAAGTGGATTTATCCGCAGGCGAAGGCAGAGCAGGGTAGTACTCCCACTTTTCTGTTATGTGATACGTTTCATGTTATTGGAGGTGAGTTTATTGCAATACAGCAACCACCAATCTACACTCCAAGCTTTTACTGTTTGAAATATTTATAGGAAGGCAAGGAAATTCTAGAAACTTCCAGCCTTATACTTACATCACCCATCATTTATCAATTGTCGTGGGAAGTTCCATTTGAATCTAATCGGCACTAGCACCTTGCTGTACTCCAGTAGGATTTAAAAAGCTATATCTTCTGGAATGATCTAAAACGAATATACAATTCAATTTAGGGCGTTCCCTCCCGCCAGTAAACTAATTTGCGAGCTATCCCACGGCTCGACGCCCCCGGATCTGTACCAGACGAGTATTGTGTTGAGGGGAGTGTGTTGTGG
>DWEE01003584.1:0-10375 GCA_018245755.1 Parelbella macleannani
GTATTGAATGATTTGTTTTCTTCTTCGCTTTTCCAATATACGTCTATGTTTGTTGGTAAATGAGTAACTCTCGCAAGAAAGTTTCGAGACGGGCAATAACAAGTGATATCCTTCCGCGGCTAGTTGGAGTTTGTGTACGGCTCTCAACTAATAAAGTGATCGGAAAGTTTCCGTAAGATAATCAGAATAGTTTTTTTATCATATGACAGGCTACCGTTTTAGCTCATCCACTGCCATTCCTCTCCTACCAACCTGCTTTAATATCTGCGTATCAGATTTCTAGAAACTTCCTTCGCTGTCGCATTATTCAATTAATGTACAACCCATTGAAATACAAACGTATGCTAATACCTATATGAATAGTGCGGCTTATTAGCAATTATCGGATGTTAATAGACCAAGTGGACACAATAATATTGTTGTCATGCTTATAACGCCATATTGTGTGTTTAAACCACAGATTACCAACATATTAATGTCGACTCCTTAATTAGGTACCTACTAAAAAAAAATCGAGACACTGTTACATTTTTCTTAATAGTTAATCGCTTCCACCATCTTCATTTTCAATACCCTATTTACGAGTACAACAATATTTGCCATGTTTCAAATATAGGCATCTTCGATTTATCCAAAATATTGAATTCAGGGAATGACATATATCCTAATGTTATAATTTGACGGTACGAAAGGTATTGATAAAGCCCTAATATAACGGCCTAGACTTTAAGTGCGCGCACCAAAAGTTGTGTCGAGATGATTTTTTTACTTTTCATTACCAATACCATTTACCATCCATGTCACATCTACTCGTATTAAAGTACAGTTGAATTTACAAGCACCGCAGTGTTCATTTCAGTCAGTTAAACGTACAAGCGTACGTGGAATAGCAATGACGCAGCTTTAGAATATATCGGGCAATACCAGCAGTTAAACGATGCAATGATTGTAAAGCAATTATCTCACTACGATACCCACAGCTCACTATGATACTACGCGCAATAGACATTACTTGGTGAGCAGTAAGAATTATTCTACAATCCCAATACTGTTTATGTAAATTGAGGTATAAGTTATAGGCTAGACCGCTACCGAAAGTTCTTAAACCATCCTAAAGAACAAAGGGCACTAGACAAATCGTACTGAAACACGAACCCTTATAATCACCCTTGATTGTCACTAGTGGTCACACTTGAATGACGCCCGCATTTAATAACTTGACACTAACATGCACCATTGACATTTACATAGTTAAGCAGAGGGACATATAAATTTAGCTAGTTTGTTGGTAAAGGATGCAATCGTAGGAGCGTATTTATTTATAGTCCATAGAAAAAATATTAAACAACGTAATCGTTACCAACACTTACAATTAAGTTTTTTTAGGCATGTTACATATAAAACAATGTTTTCATACTGCGAGATCTTAATGACTATAATCATACTATGATTAGCAACCCAATTTTATAAAAATAATAAGTACACGGACGAAAGAGATGTCGTTACACCAAACTAGTTAGTAACAGGAAACAGCTTTGAGTGCTCGTTATCGTATTGAACACTTATAACGTCAGCATATATTTATTGTGTTTTCTTTCATTTTCTTTTGTGTTACATTTCTATAGCAAAGAGCCACTGTTTGGCGAACGTATTACTATCGTCGTATCTTGTGACCACAAAAGGTTATATCCCGCACGCTACACCGGCAATATCCGTTTTATATCCAATCACCATTGTTGTACCGAATTTATACACAGTGCGTTATCACGATTATATGATAGTTTCGGCTTAAAGCATACAAGAAATACACGTTCTATTACAGGTCTTGTGGAAACAAATAAGCGCATGGATAAAAACTAAAGTAAATTAAACTAAAATAACTAGTAAAGTACATTTTGTTTATTTGGTACGGCTATTAACGCATCGTCGTTTAAGGTAGTTAGCCAAAATAATATACCTACCTTTAAAAGTTCTCCGAAGCCCCTTCTTTAAAATATACGTAAATGCCAAATAATATATTATATAAAATACTGAACAGTAATCCGGTGCAAAACTCGGGGTTTCAAGTGATGAGTTTGTAAAAGCACTTAAATAAGATCTCTAAGGTCGCGTCGTATACAAATCCGTGGGTCTAAAATCGTTCGATAAAAGGTCTAGCAATCAGAAAGTCATTTCGCTAAATGTCCTTTAACGCTATTCAAAGACATTTGTACACCCGTCAGTTTGAGAGACATAAGTGGTTACATTGGAAAGGACCGCAGCCCTGAACCCTTTGTACCCTATCTGTAGAACTTAAAACACAGTTACTAATATAATATTTTTGTAACAGACTTTAAAATAAAAATGTAATTTTATTCGAAGAAAAATTTTTTTTAAAAATTGAATTGATAAAATAATTTGTGTCCTACATCGTATTGGATATCTTTGAGTTCTATAGCGGATTCTGTTTCTATATATTATCTTTGTAAATCTCTTATTCGAGCACTCATAACCCCAATATGATTGTAGGTCAAACATAACTTTCCTTTAAGATAAGGGAATAAGGATACGAAGACCGGAAAACGGAAAATATTATGAATGCTTCGATGAACACATTGTTATAATAATCTAGTATTGTTATGTAGAAACTGTGTCAGAGTCTTTAAAGGCTAAAAACTTCCAATATTGGTTTGGTTTTTTATTCATTTGTCCATATCTATAGACAATGAAACGACCATTATGTCAGTAGGCAGGAATCATTCTTTTATTTATCCTTTTGTGTAGTTTTCACAATAATGACAAAACAATTACAACATACAATAGAAGCTTAATCAATATGCTTAGGTTAAAAAAATGTATATCTATTTTAGGCAAATACTAACGTATCTCGTAGACCTGCGGTCACGCAGCGATGTGACGTTTCTCCAGGATAGATCAGCGATGTCCTGAACCTGTATATTTTGTTTCTTATGCTATACAACATCAGAGATGCTGCGTTATAGATCGTCTGCAAAGGACACACAGGAAATTGATTGATTAACGTACATTGAGAACGTAGATACATTATTTACCTATATTTCCGAGAATGTCGGGATGGTAATAAATCAGGCAGAACAGCGCTAATAACCCTAAAATAATATTTTTGCGCCTATACGCTATGCTATTCAGATAATACAGATGTTTTGTTTAACGTAATGTTCAGCTCGCTTGTTGAGGTTACTTCAGCTATTGTTATAGAATTACTTGCTACCACGAGCTGGGAAAGTACTCTCGTATTTCTAAATGTATTTTGTAATATTAAACCCATTAAAATCTTTAGCGTTGCGTATTACATTTATTTTTTTATAGCAATACCCTACTATGTGGAAAACACTAGTCCAATAACAAATTTACCAGTTTCCATGAAATTAATATAATTAAACATAATTGCATTGATGTAAGATACAAATTTTAAAATATTTCATCTGTCGTCCAACTTGAAGTATAATAAGATTTCACTGGTTTCGTATTTTATTATAATTTGCTGCCAATGAAGGACAAATGAAAGCTATGACTATGCTCGGCGTCTCTATGAAGGATCGCATCAGAAATGAGGCGATCCG
Source organism: Parelbella macleannani (assembly GCA_018245755.1). NCBI lineage: Eukaryota > Metazoa > Arthropoda > Insecta > Lepidoptera > Hesperiidae > Parelbella > Parelbella macleannani. The sequence goes on from DWEE01003584.1 coordinate 3,582, forward strand.
ACAGAGAACCAAGGTTACCGACATAGTCCAAAGGATTAGCAAGCTCAAACGGCAGTGGACTGGACACATCTGCCGCAGAACCGATAGCCGCTGGAGCAGACGTGTTCTGGAGTGTAAACCGCGGCTTGGCAATCTTAGCAAAGGACGCCCTTCAGCTAGGTGGAGTGACGATGTAAGCAAAGTGGCTGGCAGTGGTTGGATGCGAAGAGCGAAAGATCGAGGTCAGTGACCGTGCCATTGGAGAGCTATGTCCAGCAGTAGACGGAATTAGGCTGATGATGATGAAGGATAAATGAGTGATAAATAGCTAAGAGTTTCGTCAAATTTGTAAGCGTGAAATATTTGTCATTCAATGTTCCTTGGGCATCAGATTTTCATCATATACGTAGGTAGCGTATTTTTTAGTGGACATACAAATTATAATGGCGTTTAATTTATAGTGGGAAAGAAATTTTTATAGGTACCTACTTGATATTAAGATGATAGATATTAAGAAAGCAAGCAAAACGTTCGACTTAACTGTGACTATACTGACGTCAAACTGTCTAGGTAGCGCAGCGTATTATTTTCCCCGTTTCTCCATGCTATAAAATATAAGTTCGGAGAAATTTATTTCTACAACAATTTACTATGGTAATATTGGAGAGAACAAACAAATATTGTTTTCAAATGCGTCCCCCTTGTTTACCACCGTACCAGTAAAATATAGGGATATAAAAACTACGAGTCAACGATAAAATTGATGCCAACATATTTGCGATGAGAAATACCGTTGTGCATATTTTTTCAGATCATAGCGAAATTGTTTGGATAATAAATATTGTTGCAATAAAATGAACGGATAGTTCTAGTCAAACGAAACGAATGTAGTAGTTAATTTATGCATCTTACTCGTATATGAATGTTTTATTGTTGTTTATATATTTTACTTTATATATAGTTAGTTATTAACCCAATTATCACTACTAGATGCTATTTATATCTTTGCTTTTTTTTTCTTTTCGCAATTATCTTTTTTTGTACCAGCCTTTTAATTTTGAGATGATCCCATTCTCCAAGGGTTGACTGGTGGAGAATGTCACTAGGTATTAAGTTCGCCCTTTGTTATGCCTGTAGGTATTTGGTGTACAATAAAGAATAAATAAATAAATACTTGTTTAGAATAACGTACCTGTGTCAGCGATAACTTAATGTGCTTGTTTTGCTTAAGAGTGCCAATTTTTTTGTTTTGTTTAATCAGTTTTGTTTAAACTTTAATGCCTCTGCATTTACATCTCATAAAAACTGACTTCACCTTTAGTTATGTAGGTAGACAGAGATGAGATGTAGATAAGTATTTAGATGGGCACCATCAGGATAAGGTTACATGTCTACTTGACCTTATTAAACGGTGAAGCGGCGGTAATAAAGTCAGAAGGGTCTCTGCTCTGGCTATTAAGTTCAGGATCCTGTGTGATGTACTTTTACGATACAAAGCAAGTACCTGCTAGCTATGACAAAGAACTTAAATAGTAAAAGTATTTAAATTGTGTAGTCCGAATTATAATTAAAATTGTTATTACTAGAAGAAGAACGAACAAAGGAAAAATTGCAGTTTTGTGACAGAGACATTGTTTGGCATGGATTACTTTAATTTATACGTTAAGCGAGTTCAAGCAGATAAAATAAGTACAGATATTGTACGCCATGCTATAATTATGATATTAAAAGAGTCACATAAAGTTATCGTTATAAATTTACGTACCTACTTATACACTAGTTAAAAAACTTTAAAACTTTTTATATTTGATATTATTAAACGATAAAGTTAAGTGAATCTACAAAATGTGTCGTTTGCTGTACCTACTCTGAACACCGGAGATGTACCTACCGAATCGATCCTAAGTTTCTATTTACACAACAATGTGCACGGGAAGAAACGTTCCCAACATTCGAGATTTTATTACCTTGCGACACCTATTCACAAGTATGAAAATCCTTGTACCTAAACTTAATAATCCGTAATAGTTCCATTTAATCATCGCTTTATTTATTTGATCCATTTATATATTTTTTATTTTATTTAAAAATTATTTTATTTAAAAATAGGTTTATACAACTTTCCCAGCCAATTTTTGGATCTAAATGCACACAAAACGCAACTGAATCCTCGGCACTATTTCATTTGCTCTTAACAGTTACAGTTAGTTTGTTTCACATTTAGCAATGAATAGTCAACGACCCATTCACTGTGAATGAAACTGAATGGTCTACAACGAATGTCGAAATTCGTTCTAAACCATTCACCGCCGTGAGCGTGTGAGCGGTACCTACATTTGCACTCTCTACTCTATGTCTAAACTGTATACAGAGGCAACAAAGTCGTGACAGCAAGCTTCGGTCGCATTAGCTGAATACTATAAAGCTTTGTTGTGTCCTCAATGCAGAGTCGCGCGGGCATTAGCTAAGTAGCTCGTACTGTGAAATTCACGGTAACTGGTAAACAGTGTGCTCTGGTCTACTTAGCGACTCGTATCTTGTTAGGTCGCTAATCCAGAAGTCATGTGAAACTTTGTTGAAATTTTCGAGTAAAATGTTACACACATTTTCTTGGAAAATCAGCATTTGCATATATACATAATATATATTCGACATCGAATACGTCTAATAGCACAGAGAATCATGACACTTGAGTTAACTGCGATGGAAAATTTAATTATGTAAACAAGTCAAGAAAACAAGCAAACCACAATAACATTTAGCCGCCCCCCCGCCCCTTAAAAAATGTGCGTTGAAACTTGTACTGTACTTAAGACTTAAAAATATGACTTTATAGTCCTTATGCATAGTATTAACTTATGTATACTTTAATTCAGTGTGTACATGAATACATTAATATGAACGAAGTTAACAGTCATTTTTACCCGTTCTCGCGCTCGTAGACAGTTGTCTGTAATACACCTGAAATCACATCTCCAAGCCTAAAAACAAATAATTTTAACAACAATTATTCTTCATTAGTAACGGATGTGACATTGTTAATGCCCGGGGCGCATCAGCAGTTACACATTAAGTCTTTAAATATTCAATATTCATTGATTTTGTTTGTTTTTATCACGCAATTCTCTTCAGATGTTTTATGTGCTCCAGACGTCTGCATACAATCTCAGTCAAACCGAATTTCTGATTGCTACGAGTGAAGACTAAATTTCAATACAAACCGAGTGTCCCGCTACCTGTATAGCTACTTAAATTACATCAGTGGAAGATGGATAAACGTAACATTCTGCTTGTAATCCCCGAAGGGCTAGGCACAGGAGTGTCGTTCACTCCCACTTGAAACCCAAGCTTTCGGCGCGGCCGAATGATTCGGACGATTCGGCCTTATTTTGGCCGAAACCAAAACTAATGCCGCAACTAGATTTCTTGACCGAAACTGACCGAAACCAAAACGGAACTTACGGTCGGTCACTAGTTAAAAAATTGCAAAACCCTTAGGCTTCGGAGTAAACAATTTAAATTGTTAAACGGACAAACAGATCCAACAGTAGTTCTTCCGTAGCGAAGAGAGTTGATTGTTCTTAGACGATTCTAAACATGATGTCCTTAAAATACGCTCCTATATCGCATGACTGCGGCAACGGTTCAACTAAAAAAGGGAGGTAATTTAATAAAAAACATATTTATGTACTATCGCCACTAGAATAATAGCGATAAACAAATTGTTCGAGGTTTCAGTATGTTTCTCTGTCAGGCCATATCGTATAAAATATTGATATGACATGTTTTTGTAGCGAAACTTTCTTTCAACGACCAATGTTGTGTCGCGTTTTTATGAAATATAGGACCGTTATTGTATACCGTAGGCCGATAACGGCCACAATGGCGGGGGAAATGTACGTATAAAATATAAATTTTAAATTGACCCAGCTATCTAGGACGTTCCATTCCATATATTCAAATATATATTTAATGTATCGAACCGTTAATGTTTCTATTCGTTTAATGCTTCTTTGTGGTATTCTCATTAGGTATTCTTAAAGCAAATAGAAAAAAAGAATCACAGTGCCTACTGTTATAATATTGTTGAGATTGTAATTGCTTTTAATAGTTTGGATACTAAGAATTTCACGTTTTTGCTATTAAACATTTATTTTTGTTATACTGTGGCTTCATAAGAGTGTAAACAAACTAAAAATGTCGAGAAACGATATATGTCTCAACTCTACAATTTTATATTGATACAATGCGGAACACAAGTGACGTGTATAGCAAATAATAATTCCAGTAACATCTTTCTCTGCCTTTTTTGTTTCGTTCTCTGCACCGAGAGCACCTTGTGCCAAATATCGCTACGCTCGCAACCCTGAGGCGCGTATTGTACGTTCATCGCTCTTTCCAAATACTCACGCTCTTTTTGAAGGCTGCTGATCTACCTACCAACCAACATCTGAGTTATTGGACAAGACAAAGTGAGTCTTGGTTTTATTGCCACTAACTAATTAACAATATCGCCCATGTTGTAATGCCACTTTAGTTTAATATATAAATAAAATATATAAACTTGTACAAAAGATATTTCAGGTTAGTTTAATTTCGCGTGATATTGTTCTTAATTGTTGTTTTTAATGTTCATTATTTTTTTTTCGTAACGCAGAACCACTGCAGTTTTATATTATTAATGTTAATATGGTATAATGTTCACAACATTGTGAAAAAAAACCAGTTTCAATATAAACTTTTTATTTCACTTAAGCCTTATTATTATTAATACAATGTCAAAAATAGGAAACCTTGCTTAATTAACGTCAAATTTTACTTAAAAAAAACAACTAATTCTTATATAAATGTTATTTGTCCGATTAGCACGAGATGGCTCTGTATTCAAAATAACGAATGTAACATTTAAGCGTGGTCATATAAAACTAATCTAACCATGTACACTTATATCGTTTAAAACCATAGACCATCCTCTGCCTCTTCTTCGCTGTCCGTGACCCGCAGGTCATCCTGAATAGCGGGATCCGGCTGCGAAAAAAAATCATCATCATCAATTATTTTTTATCATTTGACTATGAGGTACGAGTGACCTTGTTTTGATAATCTTTAAGATGAGCTCCGATCAAGTAACATGTCAAAAAGCTTTGGTCTATACATATATCTTCTTTGTTTAACATTGTTTCACATAACATGCAACAAGAACGCAACACAAGAACAACCGTCCAATATATGAACACACATAACAAATATGTCTACAATCAGTACAGTTTATAGTTCCGCAATTCTGTTTACAATGTTATATACATATATGGTTTTTTTTTTCACATAACATGTCCTCACCTTGTTTTATGTTTTGTTATATAGTTCGGAATCACTCTTAAACACGTAATACTGACAACTAACCTGCCAGTTCTCTATGGGCTCCTCTTTGAAGGTGGGCGGCTCGCCGGGAATGTTGTCCATCATCGGCGGTTCCATGTTCATATCGGGCTCTATCGGCTCCTCCTACATAAACATAGAATTATTGAATTAAAAAACGGAGACAAGCTCCATATAATCCATCTATTCTCATGACTTTAGGGAGTAGAGATATATGTATGGCACTCAATGCTCTTTGCCTATTTCTATATAAGAATGCTGTTACTTTAGGCACAGCTAAATGCCCTAGCCGCTAACGGACAGCCGTATAAACTATAAACAGTTCGAGAGAATTTGTGCGCTACGATCCTCAAACAAACCTCATATGGGAAGACTACATACATATATCCAGCAGTGTATTGAAACAGATTGAAGCTAAATGACGTGTACCTTCACAACTGGCGGGTAGGTGTAGTCGGCGTGCTGGTCCAGGTCCACCAGGTCGTCGGAGGTGTGCGGCGGCTCGTCGGGGATCTCGCGCTTTATCAAGAACTCCGACGTGTCGAATGTGGACTCGCTCGGTATATCGTCGTCTAAAAACATAATAATATGACTTAATTGCCTAATACTTACATATTACTTACGCATGTTTTAGGTGAAAAGTTACATTACGATAGTTATGCAGGAGGGCATGTCGTGGAACGTTGGTGAAATTGTTATGTTTCAAAGCTCTATCAACGCAACGATATTCAGCTGGGTTTTTTTTCGCATTTAGTGTAGTTCGAATTGAGTTTACGCTTAATTATACTGTCTTGCGTCATAATATGTTAAGCATTTGTTGCCCACTTTCATGAATAGACTAATACCCAAAAAGTTTATATATATTTTTGGAATAAAGTGAAGTGAATCGATGTAGTTTTCCACTGTGTATAATAATATGTAGTTATAATTGACAATAATATGGAACTACACGTACCAGGCCTTGCAGATAATTGCACCATAGTTTCAATAGCATCCTTCTGTTCTACCTCTTCCAGTCCAGAGCTACCGCTATCGGAATACTGCAGATCTGTGAACAAAATATAAGGATTTAAATAATTTTTACTACCTGGAGTGTTAGTAGCAAAGATAAAAAAACTAAGTATTAAAATATTTTAAGAACTTACCATCAACCAGACTATTTTCATCTTTCCTCGGTCGTCCTCGCTTCCTGGGTGTGGCACCTGTAAAACAAAAAGAAATGAATAAAAAATATCCGTCATTGCATTGTCAAATACGTTCTATAAAATATTTTATAAGCTATTTGGAAACGCCGATTATGATTAGTTCACTTTAGTTCACATTCGTTCAATACTTAGTTCACTTGTTGAAAATATTATGTATGTACATAAAAATAAAAGAAAGGCTATAACTATGTATGATCTACATAGTCCAAATTGTGTTTCAACTAGGAACGG
>DWEE01003585.1:0-10375 GCA_018245755.1 Parelbella macleannani
CACCTTTCATTGTTTTGTTTGTATGGGGGCACCCCCGAATACCACACCTCTTCCCCGCCCGGCGCTTTTCCGATTGGAAAAAAAAAAAAAAAAAAAAAAAAAACTGCCCCGTCAGTGGCGTGGTTGCAAGCGCAACTACTGACCGAGACGTCCTAGGTTCGATCCCCGGGTCGAGTACGTTGCGTTCGTATGTCGCGTTCTTTTTCAAATCAGACGCTTGTTCTTTTTGTTTTTATATATAGATTTTTATGCGTATTTGTTAATAATTCAGTACTCAGTTTAGATTTACAAGTTTATTTAATATAAATGATTTATCGTTAGTATAATTTTGCTATCGCTTATAATCGCTGGTCAGTTTATCGTTCTTCCTGAGACAAGAGTATTATTTCAATGATTTGAAATTATTGGACTCATTATGAGCAATTTGTCTTCTCATTACGACTTGCATTTACCATGCTACACTGTATTTAAAACCAGTTGCATGTCACTATTACGTATTTTTAGCAGAAAACTTTTTTCGTCATTTTATAAGTAATAAGAGTATTCATGTATCATCGCTTTAAAATAAGGTTTCAACAACAAATGCGTCAGAAAAAAATGAATACTTGGATTGGAATTTAACTCTGTGAAAATTAAATCAGCTTTTGAAAAATGATTACTGGTATTTTTCAAGGTAAGGAAAACACGGTGTGGTTAATATTAACATTAATCGTAAAGGTAACATCACGCCTGCAATTCCCGAACGGGAAGACAGAGGAGTGTAGAACACTCACATGTTTCACCAGTTACGTTTACTTCACATGGAATAGGTGATCATTAATGATGTGATTGCCGTAATATTTTTACATTTGTAGCAAATGTCATTGTGTTATAATGAATCAAATTTCAACCACCACTGGGCGCTGGATCTCTCCATAATAGGCCTCGGAAACGTTCTTAAGATTTTTTGCCATTGGGTCGTTAAGGCCCTCAGTACGCCGAGTTTGTACGTATTATCATAAAAGTATGAAGTCTACGAAATCATACATATACATATTGCTTAAAATATAATATCTTTGTAATTACTAATTACATATTTTACAAATTTTGCTATCTCTCACCGTTTTAACTCCTTGAATTTTAAATTATATTTAAGATTGTAAAGTATATCTTCCAGTCTTCCAAGCATGTGGATAATTCCACATCTCCAAAGCTCATGTTGCGTTAACAGGAATGTAAAACGATAAGGTGATATGCCATACCGATATTATATAATTACGAATAAACCACGAGTCCTCGGTAATCAGTGCGGTTTATGACCGTTATGGAACATTCCTTTATGTTGCTACTTTTATTTAATTTTTAAGTTATTTTATCGTAACTGCCTCGTTGGTCAAGTGGTTGTAAAGCGCGACTGCTTATCAAGAGGGCCTGGGTTCGAATCCCGGGTCGGGTAGTATTGGATTTTCTAAGATTTACTAGAAGAAATTTCTAGTAGTGAATCCATGCCCGCTGTATAGCAGTAGACTTACCACCTTACCTCCATGGAACGTAAAACGTACCTAGTGAAACGTGGAAGTGTATCACACTCCTCTACCGATCGCTTCGAGAATTTCATTAGGGATGTTATGTTCTTGTTATGTAAGTTCTATCTAGATACGAAATAGACACAAGTGTCTTATAAAGCTCGGTTCACACATTACCAAATCATCTTTTTTATTTGTCAACTCGGTGAACTTGTTTGACTTATAAAGCACTGCTGTCACATGCTTTTTGTAAGTTCTGTAATAAGTTTTACTCAACACCACATGTTACGAAGGGTAGTTGTGCCAGTTAAGTCGGGCTGGCTAGATTTGCTCGTAATATCGTGTACAAGCGCGACGTGTTAAATTTGCTGCGAGACAAATAAGATTCTCAGAAGATTACCTCTGGTGTTAATTAAATAGCGGTATTACTTGTGCCCTTGGTTTTGAACTCCTACAGTTGTATGTAGAAAGTATCACGGGTCTACAAAATTTTAACGTAAAAGCGACTCTGAAAGCTAAACATAATGTGCGTTGCAAAAAAAACTATCGTCAGTGAATAACGTATTTTGTTACATCACTCTCAAAATTAACCGACAGACAATGGCTATTAATCAGACAATAAATTAAAAAGTGTTTATGTCTATCAAGGAACAAGGAATTCAAACAAGGAACAACAAACATTCAAACAAGGAATTAAAAAAGTCCATAATATAATAGTAATACCCATTCTAGCAAGCGTAATACTAAATAAAAAATATTGGTTAATTTTTTTATATGTATCAACGTATCAACATATCAACTAATCCATATTAATGTATCAATGCGGATGAAACAAACCATATACCAGAGGTTTTTATAATGAGAGATGTAGCGGTGATGCAAATTATCACAAATTAATAGAAACTAATATCGAATATGCGAAAATTTAAAACATTAGTCATCTTCGCAAATCCTTAGAGAAGCTTTCAAGGGTCAAGAAAGATGAGAAAAGGAAGGCAGTAATGTCCACAAGAGAGTTGCTGCAAAAATGGCAATAGTTACTTGCGGGATAAAAATGTACATCCATTAGAGCTGCTGAATAAACAGCGTAAAAGTTTAAAAGAATTAGGTGCTTTACAACATCAAATACCATTAGCTTTCCCACACAACCCGTTTGTATCCATTAAACACTAAACCCAGGACTTAAGGGATGTCCACACTAGCGACTAAACGCGTTTAGATAGAGCCGCTGGGGGTGGAATACGTGCAATTAACGTTTTAAGTCTTACGTAAGGTGTGCTTTAAATGACACATGGTTTATTTTCTCTGTACTGTTTAGACGGTTCTAAAATCTTCGAAGACGGGAAATTGTTCGGCGCGTTTTCACGAAATTGCCAATTTAAATTAAAGTCAACAGCAGAGCAACGATCTAAAAGCGAAAATAATTTCCTTTTTATGTACCTACGATAGCTAAAGTAAAATTAGCAGAAGTGATTTTTTTTATGTAAAAAAATGTAATATTACGCCTCTAATCCCCGAAGGGTTAGGCAGAGGAGTGTAGTACACTCCCACTGTTCACCAGTTACGTTTAAGTCCCATGGAATAGGTGTTGAGCCAATTGCCATACACCGGGCAAAATTCCAGACACCGAGTGGGATTTTAACCCAGGACCTCTTGATCGTCAGTCGCGCTTGCAACCACTCGATCAACGAGATAGTAATTTTTTTAAAATTAAATCCTTTGATATCTAATAAGGACGCAGTTACTAATGCCCTTCAAAAACAGAATACGATTACAACAAATGTAGATGTAACAATAAGATTGGACAAAATCAAACTGAATTTCCAAATAAATCTACCACACTATTCGCATTCAATTAGGAAACTGTTACAAATAAAGCAAGAATTGAGTTGCACGACTAACAATTATAAGTCAACAAACAATCATGTTATGCACGAAACTTAAACGGTACAACTGAGGCTACGACTTGATGCAACTAGATGTTCAGACTGTACAATTAACAGCAAAAGTTAACTTGCAATTGCTTCCTTGTCACTAGTTGAGCAGTATAAACGCTGCCGCAATACTTATTACAAGCATACGTAGATTGCTAGAGCCGGCGGATGTACAACTAATGTCTAGGATGCCGGAAAGGCTTCGTTGGAAACGGGATATCTAAATCAGCGTTCCATCGAACGAGATGTTTTCACCAAAGAAGGTCTTAAAGGATAAGGTGAAATCGTTTATTGCATCAAAATGTGAGTGTAACAAGATTTCTAAACTATAAAGGTTTTACAATTTGCTCAGAATTTCGATTTTTAGTGCTTTTTTATTTAGTAATGTTCGTGTTCGATCAAATTATTACTCGCCGTGATTGAATTGAATTTCCCAATAAAATCATGCATCTATGCACTACGTATCTCATTTTTTTGGTATCATTTACGAATTCAAATAGTTTTGAAAGTCATGATTAAAACTACCCACAACAATGATAAAAAAGTATTTAAATTTTGACCATGTGTTGGCAAAGACAATATCGATGATGTCAACCATTACGGTACATTGAAGAAGCTTAGTGCACTGTAGAAGGAATACGATTAGCGCAAATTAAAGAAAGCCCAGCAGTGGGCCACGGTCAGTTTAGGATAGATCAATGTTCACGTACTGGGTTATAACAGTCAGACGTAATACTTATATTTTATATTAAAAACCGCCGAAGAAAATGACATCTACTTAGAAGACTTAGAGGAGAAGTGCATAAAAATCAACCAAACGAATAGAGCTATTAGATTTCAATCACGGCTCAGAAACAACAAAATCTTATCGCACACGTAATGCGATATATCGTTCAAGTGTCACAAGTTATTTGTACTTAACACCTGCTTTTGTTATGCTTACGTCGAGTATCACGTGAAATGTATACCCCTATGCCCCACGTGAAACGCTGTGTCAGATATGAAAACAATAGGCACTATACAACTATAATGATCGCATCCCTAAGGAGATAAAATATTTCATACGTATGTATGCAACAATGGAAGTGATCCAACATAATAGGTACTTTTTTCTGTTCGTGCTTAATCGTGAATGACCATCTTCATTATACATCACTTTTAGAGCAACAATGACACAGTTAACGGTAAAAGAATTGACTATAAAAGGAATTGCTTAACTTTTTAGATTTGTCTCAGCTTTTGGATTACAACAGGCTTAAGTAATACAAAATGCAATATCTAGCAGAACATTGGTTTCCTCAAACTCCAAATTGCTAAGTAAGTAGAGAAAGAACTGCTTATTATCCAGCTCGCATCTTCATACACTGTTTATTTTACCTTTGTTATTTATCCAGCCGATGCAACCCCTCCAAATTACCCCAATTACTTACTCCGAGCACGTATGTAGGTTTTGTTTGGGAGTTACGAGCGTAAATTATGGGTCAACTTCGGATGACTCCAGCGAACTAAACTTGCCAGATGTTTCTAGTAGTTTCTTCGAATTGTTGAAATTACTGTTAAGTTCTGTAAATGAGTAATTTCATGAAAAAAAAAAGTTTTTTTTTATAACGTTTTAACTGAGAATTTATACAGACTTAATAAATGTAAGTGGAAACAGTAAGTAACCCAGTCTCGTGTCGTATCTGCCTACAAGAAAAACAAGAATACAAATAGTTGGACCTACTATCATTCACATCGTATTTATGAACTACAGTGGCTACTGGTTCCCGAAATCAAAAGTGAAGCTAAGCTATTTCCCATCTCAATAACATAAAAATATCTTTATAAAAAATAAATCTCAGAAATGGACTGCCGACACCATAATGACTCTTTGATAGAAATATAACCGCAGGTAATAATGGGCGTGGGTTCGATTCTCGGAGGATTTTTTGTAATATTTTTTCTTTTAACTACTGTATACTGGTTTGTGAAGAAGATGTAGATCGGTCGAAATTTAAATAGATAAGCATCTTTTTATTAGGATTCCTCTATTCGATTTACATTGAAAACAAGACTGTTGTCCATTCCAAGCGGTTTAGTTAATTTCTGGGAATAAACATTACCTATTCCCAGAAATTTATTATATTATGTTCTAGGAAACTTAGTAGATATACTATATGTGTCTAAAAAAAAGATTTTTGGTGGTGCTTGTTCGGGTTCGAAATTCCATTCCAATTTCAAAATCAATATTCAAACTATTTAAAACATTTAACCGCTTGTTTTAAACTGATCACCAATTTTTGTGCCAGGTCACCCACATCCTAACTAGTTTTTCTTGTACAAAGTGAGATATACATTTTATACAAGAAAAACTTGTTACAACGATATATTAATAGACATGTTGATTGACATGGGCGCTTGACAAGTTTTGGAACTTGTAGCTACGTGGACGAGTTAAGACACTGTAGATACCTTCCAAAAAAATAAGGTACTGATTAAGTTCTTACAAAATTAAAAAAAAATATAAATTGCCAATAACTGGTTACTGTGGTAATGTTTTACATATTTTTTTACTTAGTGAATTATTAAAGTAAATTTCAATTAGAGGAGTGTAGTACACTCCCACGTTTCACCACGTTATGTTTAAGTCCCATGGAATAGGTGGAGAGCCTATTGCCTTACACCGGGCGCAGATCCAAACTCCGAGTCTGTATTAATAATTCTGAATTACAAAATTCCAATAGTACCCGACCGAATTTGAACCCAGGACCTCACGATCGGCAATACCGCTTGCAACCACTCGACCATAGAGGCAGGCAGTCAACGAGTTAACATGTAGGTACGGGGCATAAAACAAGATTGTGAAAAAAATTTTGTCGTATTTTTTTGTTTCGATTCATGATATAATTTTAGCAAAGACGTTGTATACGAGAATTACTTTTTATGAAGGTAGATCGAGTGACCAGACTTTAAAAGTATATTTTAGACATCTATGGAAGAATACTGTAAATCGAGCGAAGGTGCATTTGAAGCGGGCAATTTATCTAAAACTCCTAATGTACCTCCGTTTCAATCCAGATTGTTTTAAAGCCAGTCCAATTTGATTTACCGATTGCGTCTGTTCGGGACGGAACATAAAAGGAGGGAAGTTAGAGGGAAGAAAGAAAGAAAAAGAAATGAAAGATAAACTGTATTGTTTTTTATCTGTCGACTACCAGGAACGGTTGTCTATAGGAAGATTTACCGATTTTCACCGGCGGAGATCGTAAAAGCGTTTGCTCTATTTTTACGTAATTCCCCATTGAGTCGAACTGTATTTTTCGTAATAAAACACAACATTCGGAACGTTCCTTGCTTATTTTTTTATACAAAAAAATATTGAGTATATTTATGTTTTTCGTTGTAAAATAACAATTGCTGTTGTTTTCAGTTTTACATAGATACGTGCGGTACTTTTTCGATAATAAATATGTAGATATGAAAATTGACCTTACTCAAAATCTTTTATAACTCAAAATCTTTTAAATTTTTCCTTAGTGACATACATGAATAAGTAACGGTATTCGGGAAATATAGAAGAAGAATTTTAACCAAGCCGTAATGCTTCTGAACAGGAAATTGATATTTGTTTTGGAGGTAAAACGGTCCAGGAGTCTGTCATAAAACTTAAACAGCGGTATGAATTGTTACTTTTATGACTCCATTTTATGCTTCCCATCTTCAAATATAATGGCATTTAGTACTCTTTTAGGATTCTTACTAATTAAGTTTGAGCATTTAAGTACGGAAAGTAAGTTTATGGCCTTCGTCTAATTTTACAGCCGGAAACTAGCTGAATAAGTTTGTCGTAAGTCGGGCCATAGCTTGGAGCGTGTCGCAATAAAATTAAAAATAATAATAATATATTAGTAATGTATTTAATAAAATGGTGTCCTCATTTTACTAGTGTTTGGAAATAAGACTGGAGTTCGATACCCATATACCCGGTCGGGCAAAATATTAAATTTTTCTAACTTCAAATTCCAGTTGTAGCAAGGACTAAGGGTCTATGCCCGCGATGTACCGTAGCAGGCTGACCCTCTTTTCAACGGTAGGACACACAACATAACAGGTGAATCGGGGGAGTGTACTAAACTTCTCTACTTACCCCTTCAGTACAATGTGGGAGTGATGAAAAATTTTTTTATTAAAAAGTATGAAAAAGTGAAACGTTTACGAGATTAAATTAAAACTTCTAGCAAATTTGTATCTGCTACGTATACATACTCCTGTTAATTTAGGTACCTACATGAAATTGAGAGAAAATAGAATAAATAATTTAAACAAAAACACGTCCGTTACAGGCCGAGTTATTATCAGATTTTTCTGATTCCATTCGTCAGTTCAATTTGTCAATTCTTATGCCAATATTGCGTAGAAAATATCAGCAAAATTATTATCTTAAATCCATTGCTGGACATAAGCTCCCCTAAGTTTTTTTGTCCATAATCCCCACGCTGGACATGTGGATTGGGGGTCCAAATTGCGGCTTCTTGCACTACCTACGCTGTTCTTAATAGGCGATCTGCTTGCTAATTAACAATAGCAATTTGTATGGTATCGTATTAGAAGTGATTGGAGTGATACCGTGCTCATCCGATACTCTTACCTGTGTACCGCAAGTATCAAATAGTGTATCAGCAGCAAAACTTTTTTACCACACATTTTCTTCCATTCGAGATAGTATTATTCACACTGAAGTGATTCACTTAACCGGGAACGAAACCGATCACATCGATTATAATAACATTATTAATGATCTTTGATAATACATTTTATCTAAATATTTCTACTAAAAATAATGCATTGCCCTTGAAGCTAAAATCGAAATGGAATAAACAAGAATTGATTGGTTCTAGACACAATGAAATACGCGTTCTACGCTCCCTTGCATTTTCATGTTTATTTCTGGACTGAAATACATTTCGGTTCCCCCTCGGAGATTATTCCTGACATCTGTACAGGCGTTGCCAGACAGTACTGTAACAAAGTTTTCTCTGATACTAAGTAATTTGAAACTATCTAATATTTCACGAATGTACCTAATCTTAAGTCAGGCTTTGATTAATGTTTTGATTATTTCTTTTTCATTCGTTCTTGATTTCGAGACAGACTGCTAGATTACCGAGAACATAACACAATATCAAGCCTGCATTTCCCCGAAAGGGTAGGCAGGAGAGTGTAGTACACCCACGCTTCAGCTTTTACGTTGAGTCCCACGGAAAAGGGGGTGAGCCTATTGCGATACACCGGACACCAATAAATGGTGATATTTTCGACCGTGGGCCAGACATTTATTTCTACAAAAAATAAGTAATAATAATGTAATGAGAAATTGAAAAGTTATTCGACATTTAATCAAACTTCAAAGGTGCTCTCGTTATAAAGATCAAGAAGAAAAACAAAACTTTTAAATTTTCATATTGAATAGTGATTATTTATAAAATTGTCTTATCAATTAATAATAATTAATGCTGCTGTATAATTACTAATTTTAATATTATTATAACACAAAAAAAATCAAAAATACCCTCATATTTAGGCAATCCCTAGTATCTTAACTGCAAAATGCAAATATGTAACTGATAATCCTTCTATATGATGGTAATAAAAAACAAATAATGGGTGCTATATAAACAATAAAAGCTGCCGGTTGCCGAGGTCAGAATAAAAAGTTTAATAACTGAAGCAGCGACCTTGCTATAGATTCCAAGAAATAACCCACCTGTTACGAAAAAAGTTAAAAATCGTTCATTGAGCGGAGAGACGGAGCCATTTTCTCTTTTTTGGGTTTTTTTGTAATCAAACGAGTTTCTGACCTTAGGGCTGTCAACGAATAAACATATTTAGTTAATTCATCTATTGTATAAAAATTATGAATGTTAAATTATTTTATATCTTGGGGATTAAAACCAGGCAAATTTAATAAGCTTAATAAGAAGTAATAGTCAAGTCATTTAGACTTTATCCTCACATATTGGGCGTCTGGGATTCGTTCCTGAATGTTATACAGTGCCTTTTGCAATGAAATACTTTTTGCTAGTATAGGGCTTATGATGATTTATAAAAATTATATATGATGTGTCTGTCTAAAAGCTTTGTTTCGTCATTGCATTAAAGAAAACTTAATACACATTGCATTAATATCAAATTTCTGTGAACTTTTTTTTTACTCTTAAACTACTAGTCGCAATTGGTGAAGTAGAAAAGACCAACCAGATCAAAGTGGAATACAATACGATACTGATATCATTATATACAATATACGTATATAATGATATCAGTACGTTAATCCGTACTTATGTATATTTAAAAATTACTATAGATTTAACTACTTTAGCCAAGGACAGGGGGCGATGGCGTTCATTGAGGGAGGCCTATGTCCAGCAGTGGACTGAGATAGGCTGATGATGATAATAGATTTAACAACAAAATCACACAAACCGATAAATGTCATTTTAACAAATACTTTAAATATGCCAGCGTTTTAATCTAAAACTCTTTATTACCGATTTATAAACATTTAGGACAATTAATTGCTTTATTTTCTGGACAGAATTTAATAAGCTTGCAGTACAATGAATGGACAGTTTATACAAGTCCATATAGTTCATTAACATACAGAAAAGTGATCTCAGCGATAACACACATTAAGTCATATCGGAACAAAATATTCAAGTAAAATTAATTTAACCTGAACAATATTTAGACTTACCACCTTCTCCATGTTGAGATGTAAATGTCACTGTTGTTGGTAGAGGTACTTCACTTCTCTGCCCGGCACTTAGGGGATTGTAGAATGTAGGCGTATCATTACGTTAAAGTTATTTCTTAAAGCAAATAATATTAAAATAAAAAAAAAATGAAATTAGAAATAATGCGTAATTAATAGTAAAGCAAAATAAACGAAATTGATGT
>DWEE01003586.1:0-10374 GCA_018245755.1 Parelbella macleannani
ACCCTCTCAATATGAGAGGAGACCCATATTCCAACAGTGGAATGACAAATGGGTCGATTATTATTATTTTTTTTTTTAACAATCCAAAAAATATAATTATATTTCATCATTCATAAAATGTCCCAGTCGCAATTACGAGTAACAGACATTGTGACGATTTGCTTATTTACATATCTATAACTTTTCATCTTTTATCTATAGATAATCCGATATCTGAAGATTACATCAATCAAAACGTCAAGGTGCTCGTATAATCGCAATATCGGCATCGGTTTTAATTAAATACATAGGCATAAAATTAATCAACTACTCCCATACTAGGCGAACTTCATAATTGGCAATATTGATACCTACTAACGTTATTGTAGGTACAGCAATCATATTATGCAAAGTAAAACCTATTATCAGATAATAATACGTGCTAAATAAACACGTGTTTTTCATTTAATAACATGTTAATTAATTACGTGAGTATTTAAATGTAATTGTTACTAAGATTTGTGACATTATCTTCGGGTCCATTATTCCCTGTCCGCAAATCGAACGCAGTTTAAAAGCTCAGCTTTAGAGTCTGTTAAACATCCTCCCATTGTATAAACTCAAGTGCCATATGTACGACAACTTTAAAAATAATTCAATTCACATGATCGTAAAATAGAAATACGCAAACAACTCTTCAAAAAAATAATAATCCATTACAATCGCAAATCACTAGTGTGTTATCAAAAGATTGGTTTTTATCTAATAATTTTACTATACAAAGATAAAATTTACGTTCATTCTGTGTATGTATCAGTGCAAAAATCCAAATCCGTATCTTAAGGAGCACTGGTATTTAAGTCCTTGAGTCTTTAAGAGTATGTATGGTTAATAATTATCACCAAATCTGTAGGTAACAATATTTTTTCCACACCAAATCAACACCTATTTTCCATTCAAGTGTTGAAATTTCATGAATCATGGCTACCCGTTTTGTGAGCTTTCATACTTTATGCTAATAAAACACTGTTAGGTATATGTGAGTATTTGCAAATTCTCTTTAAGCGATCTTTTTTATATTTTTCGAGTATTAAGATTATTTAATACACTTAAGACGCGACTCTTAAAGCTTAAATCTTCAAATCGCCGGGACAGTGTTGAGATTTAAATTCTTAGAAAACGGTATTAATGGAACGCGAAGATATTTCAGCAATTTAAATATAAATTAATAATTCAGTTAAAGACATGAAGGAAAAAAATAGTAGGTGTCGTTTATGAATATTCCTCTCTACGTATATTAAATCTATTTGTACAAAAGTGAACTCGTCACACAGAACGAACTTGTTAAAAACAACTTTCACTTAACGTATTTATTTATATGTAATATGTTCCACAGCTCAAAAAATGAGTATTTAAATTAAGACAACATATTACTACGCGACAGCTACTTTTCAAAGTTGCCATTACCGATCTTAGGAATAGGGATATCGTTCGTGACGTTTACGTATATACAATTAACTACCTCCAATTTGTAAAAATCATCATTAAATATAATATGTTTACCAGACCATATCTATCTAGAAATACCGTACGCCACGTCACAGCACTCCCGCGTCGGCTGATCTTGTTACACGCGGTGAGCACGCGCAAACGTACATATGTTTGCCCATTCGTGATTGAAATTTTATTTCGCGCAACACAAAATTGGGAATTACAATATCACTATTCCAATTAAACAATTCCATATCTAAGTAAAGGTCACTAATTGCGTCTAACTGATAAAAAAATCATTTATTTTATTAGTGATTGGGAATACCGATATAAAAATTAAAATATCTCAATAAAAGGAACGTGATAACATTTCGGCAATGGCCTTCAGACTCCATACAGTAATGTAGGTGTCCTGCTGAACAGGTTTATTTTTAACAGTGCCCGTCTAAGAGTCATACATTCCAATGATGTAGTGGGGAGGCGAGCCCACCGCGACACTCCGTCCCATTGGTTAGTACGATCGTACGATGTTTTTGCGTGTGTGCGTGCGCTGTACACAATACAACACACTATGATAAAACTCGCGCGTATCTAGGCCCAATTTAAGAAGCATTGGTAAGAAAACCGCCAATTGATTTGACTGATTGAATTGATCCCTCGGATGCCATAGGACGTCGCAGCTGCCTTGACACAATGACGTTATCAGCCACGCTTTTATTACAAGTGACGTTAAAATCCTTTTTATATGACAGTTCTTCGAGGTCGCTGCAAATACGTAATGAAGATAGGCTGTATGTACATTCATCTCCATTTAAACAGCTGGCTGTTAACATGATCATAGCACACCTAGTGTATTTGACTTAGTTATATATGTATAAAATATCCGAATACCAAAATTTTCACATACAAGTATATCAAAATGGTAAGATCGAAGATGATAAAAACTAACAGACTAGTATATTCGTTCAACGTACAGTTTTACACATTTTATGTGACGTACGAAATTATATATGTACATATAAGTAATTTGATTACGTAGAATTAGAATTATTCACGTATACTAGTGATTTTTTTAAATATAAAGTGAACGCAGCCATCAAGCCGTTAGTTAATAGGTATGTATCGTGCATAAAAGTTTTAAAAAATATCGATACTACCAACACAAGTAATCTATTAATGATTTGATTTTTTTTGATATATATAAAGAAGTCAAGTTTAATAAGTATTATTTTGTAATGTAAGCAAAATAAAACAACGTCAAGTAAATCCACATGTTGAGTAAATTAAACATAAATTCAAATGTGAATGTGTTATGTATTTTCTGTATTAAAAACCACTAACGAGTTTACCTACTTTTAAATATTTGGGGCAAACATACCTACATATTTAGGTGTTTTTTCGTTCAAGCAATTTTTTTTAGTTTTCAGATACAAAATAACAAACCTTCAGTCTCACAAGTTCTAGAACTTTACCTATTTACCTTACACTGTGAACCCACATGTAATAGCTATGTTGTTAGTTCAAACAAGTATAATTTTACTAGTAAATATAATATTATCGACACAAAATACCACTCGCTGTAGAATTAAAGAAACCTACACATCTTTGAAATCTTATTGCTTTCTAAGACGAGTGGAGTATGTCAATCTGCAATTGCCCAGCATGACAAACTATGCCTTGAACCCATCTTATTCTAGACGAGATCCGTGTCCTTTAGTGAAACAATAAAAGAATTCACAATGGGGTTAACAATAGCAAGAAATACGCTTATAAAATATCTAGAAAAATATGTCGTTTGCCTCCAATAATCTGCCACTTACCGACGCATGAATAAAGCTGTCATGTATAGAAATTGTTCGTGCAACACGAAAACTCGTTTATCTCAAATACAAGTTTAACTGGTACCGTTTATTTATAACCAGTCGCATATACATACATATATATACGTACAAGGGACCCTGCAAACAGCTGCATCAAAGTGCACCAGTGAAACCAATATTCGCAGTATGTGATCACCGTGTTTCATCATAATGGTTTCATGTCTGCGAACTAGTATCATTTACGAACATGATGAATTTTAAAATGGTTCTAATTAAAGTGAAAAATAAATTAGACCCAGAGCATACAAAATATTAAAAGTGAAATTATTTATTTATTTGCTTCGCGAATATAAGTGTTAACCTAAGCAACGAATATACTTCTGAGTGTGGAAAAACAAAAGAAAACCATTTACGAACAGCGTGTTTTTAAGGGAGTCGTGTAGATAAAAAGTAAATTAGACGAATGATAGATCGAGGTAGCTTACGGTAGGTAACGTTAATATATTCGTACTTTTGTTCAATAACCCAAAGTTTTTCCGTTCTATAATACACAACCCAACGTCTCAAAGTTTGCCGACTAACATTCCATGTAATTAATATTAATATTCTGATAATAAATAAGTAATTGAAGCTCGGGCCTAAGATAAAGGTTTACAAATCCTTGGGCCCTCACGGGAAAATCTTACCCAACTTAATTTAAATTATAAATACGAGAAGCCCGTCATAAATCATTGGGAAACTGAAATTGAAATATTAAACACTCGTACTCTTGGCGATTGTTTTATTGTTGTAAGGAAATTTAATTGTTTTTATAGTAAAACTTCATTCTGATTGTTTAACCTTATCGGTGAAAAATTTTTTTACCAAGCTTTGAAAAGCGTACAGTGTCAATCCTGCTAAAATATTTTAGTGTGTATAATTTAGTATAAAAATCTTGTCTGACAAATTTTCTTACGAATTGCTAAAATGAGTAACACACCTGTGGCTTGGAAGTTTCTAGAAAGATATTTACCTATTTTATTTTTATGTAAAGTATTTGTACGTTCCTATTTTAAAAAATATGTATCATTTAATTTTAAATGTTATAAGATTGTTCATACTACTTGAAGCAAGAAGCTGAAATTTAAAAAAAAAACATGAATGTAATAATTTTACTGAATATTTTTCTGAAATCTATAACACAAATATCAGAATCAATACAAAGATTTCATATTCATAAATTCATATTACCAATTAATAAATTATAGATTATAGGTACCTTTCATTCGGGAAATATCATAACACGCTGAAGTAGAAATTGTTGAAATTAAAATTAGAAGAACAAAAAGACCTGTTATTTAACATACCATAGATAACACAATCTACTATCCTTCGCCGTGAATTAATAATTAATGGATACTTTGAATGACGAACGTTGAAGAGATAAAATTCCTTTCGAAAATTCTCTAAATCCAAAACACAGTGACTATTCATAATAATTATATATTAAACGTTCTTATTGCAAATAATAATTATTTATTCCTTTCTTAATGAACGTATTCAAGCTAGTTAGTTATTAATTAGACGCCCTAAAATGGAAACAAGAAATTTTAGGTACATTCCTTGCATGTAATAAGTAAAATCTTGCTAGGTACCCACCAGGTACCAATTTCGCGCTTCAAAACCCGAAAATAAACGTATATTGCTATAAAATTGTACGAAATGAACTTCTGAAAATGTTAAAAGACATGCTTCTAATGTACCATTTAGTTCCTTAGTAGGTACTTAGAAATGTTTAATAGGAATCGTACAAAATATTACTTAAAAGGAAACATGCGCAGAATATTAATTGTAAGCTTCTTTTGTGTCCTTACGTACAATCCGTCTAGTACTTAAGTTCCCAACTTTTGCAATAATAGTAAAACTGATTAAAAAAACATAACTTCAAGCCTGTAATCTTCGAAGGACTGGGCAGAGCAATGCAGTAAAATTGCAACTAAAATAAAGTCAGCTTTATTTGCAGACGTCGCTGTCGTTAAACATTGTTTTATTACTTTGCTAATGAGAAAACAGTACGAAAGAATTGAGCTTTAACGCGAAATAATATTGTTTAGAGTCAAGAAGAAACTATACAAAACATAGTATAATTAAAATGACGTTCGTGGATAAAAGCTGTAAATTATAAATGTAATGCTTAATTAAAAACTCAACTATTTGCATGCTTAGACTTCATATGTCTAGCATAAGAGTGAATAAAATAGTAAAACATATTCTGTTTTTATAAGAGAAAATATTTCTATATGAAATCCTTTGCTTACGTTTTAGGTACATCATGATCGCGAAGCTCATTATTTAATGGTTTGTCCTTAAAAATAAATTTATCGACATTATTTCTAAATGTCATGCTTTAAGCTATCATTTGTTACTCAAATCTGGTCATAGGTAATATAAACTTGTAAAGAGATTCCACAATCTCATGCCTGAAAGATAAAACTACATTCATCTAGACAGAAGGCGCATTAAATTAGAAGTATACATAAAAACAAAAACATTCTTGGATTTTTTGATTAATCGTTTCATATTCGCTGGAAACACTAAATTTTCCTTAAATTGGCCATATTTGTAATCAAAGAATTGCGACGAATGATTTTTTGTTTCATTTCTTTGCAATCTAGATCCGTTTAATCAAGTCTAACCGCTTTTTGGAGAGCTCGCAGCCCGGTCCCTGTTATAAATTGCAGACGATCCGTAAAATCGAGTACTATAAGCACTCCATCCCTGTTGTTATAATTAGAAACGGTGAATTTCGGGATGCTTAGAAATCGCCGTACTAGTAGTTCGGGCACTAACCTCTATTTGTCCCTAGAACCTTGAACTAGCTCAGTTAAATTAAAACATAGAATTCAATATGTTTATTTTTTTTCATGCTTTTACAAATATTCGATTCAAATTGTTCTTCGAAAATATAATTCATTTAGTAGATCTCAGGTTGTATGATGGTCTTGCTGATAGGATTTATCTCTATCAATGTCATGACAATGGCGCGTTGTGTGACGCGTTGGCGGAAAATTTTCGCCATTACAATCTACTACTGACTCATATTCGCGGCCATACAATCACTACAATTAAATGTATGTGCACTGTAAATAACTTTAAGTGCCAAGACGTACATAACTGTATTCTAAGCAATTAGTGAATTTTAAACTGCAGTAAAGAATATATATTTTGTAAATTTTATTTGATGATAGTAGGTAATAAAACAACCTTTATGCATATGCACGCCTGTATGTGTCTCTGTAGTACCTAAACTGGATTAAGAGTCTCCGGTCGCAAAACGATACGTCTTTATGTGATTACATTTCAAAACAGCTTTAGGACTCGCGTTCTTTTGTTTTCCCATTCCCGCTTTTTATGTAAACACCACTTCATTAAGATAGAAACCGATTTTCGGCACTTCACATTGATTCCATCATCTTTTATTACTATCAGTGATAAATAGGTACCTACTGGTCTGTGCCTCCTCTGTGTATAGCCCAAAGTTTTATGTTTCTTTAATCAATGAAAAAAAAAAATAATATAAAACCGTGTATGCAGTTGTTTTATTCTTACCCAATTAATTATTATACGACGGACGGTAAACAAAAACATGTCTGCGTCGTGGGTTCCGGTTGGCTACATTCAACTGAACTGTTTCAACATTTTGCGCTTCACTTAATTTCATGCATTGCTTAAAGACGTATAACGTTAAACGATTATTTTTCTTCCATACATTGTCGTTCATTGTTGCACTTATTGTACTCTAGAGACAGACTCTATAGGTAAGAGATTCTTACGTAACAATATCTCACTGCCTCAAACCGTTGAATGTATATCAGTTTAAAATGTTTATGCGTCCGTGTAGATACATAGGTCAGAAAAAGTTTTCGAAATCCACGTGCTTGAAGTAACAAATATAGAACAAGCTATAAACTTCCCCGCGAGAGACCTAGTGTGAAGATAAAATATTATTCCGTTCAAAACGTTTAAATAACTGCACGGAATAAGATTATATTTACAGTTTAAACAATCCATTTACGATGTATATAGGGTACAATTATATTTTAATAAAACGTTCACATAACAAAGGTCTAATATATCGCTCTATCTCAATAAACGCGGATCCCTAGTGAATCACGCTGAGACACATAAAACTGAGGATGATCGCGAAGCAAATCGGCCATTGCAGTCACATGTCGTACCTCAACACGTGAACGACGAGAGATGTAATATAATATGACTATTTAAAGCGAAAAAAATCCAGATTAGACCGATATAATGGCGAGCAACACAAATATATCGCAAGGCAAATCTAAAATATCTGCAACTGAAACAAGAATAATCGATTCTTTCGTACATAATAAAACAAAATATAACTGCCATGGAGAAAAGTCAGTTACAGTTAATGTTTTGTTATTTAAAAAAATTTCATAATGCATTTCATTACCCAAAAATAAAATTAAAAAGAAAGCAGCAAAGAACTAGTGATTTGGATGCTACACATAAAATCCACAAATGAATCGCATTTGAAAGTGCTATATGGAATTCAATAAATAAGCTAGATCTATTTAAAAAAAGAACGAGGTACCGATATTGGTTAATTGATTTGTCAATATAAAATTTTCTCTGCGAATTTCAATTTCCATGCAAGAACACAACTGTATTTGCGTAGGACGATGTTATTTCAAGACACTCTCAGAATTTTCATTTTTAAATTGTTGCTCGCCACCATACTTTGGTGAGACTAATATCCCACTGACGTCTCTATGGGCGCGCTCAGTCATTTGTCATCGGGTTCAGATGGGATAACTTTTTGCTCGCGTCGCTGACTCCATCCCAACTTTTGTACGGAAATCGCGCCTTATTATCACCCGACATTAATGCGGTCTATTCGCTTTTGCAAAAACTACTGATACGTCACTCTGTTTTATAAGCTGAGCGCTCACAGCGTTCTATTCAGTTTTGCGATTTTTTTATTTTTATTATTTTATTTATTTATACTCTTTATTTGTACACCGGTATAAAATAACATGTTTTCTTAGTTATACAGTTAATAGTTAGAGGTATTTTTATATGATGTAAACAGGTAATAGCGTGCTTTACTATGCCTTTCTTTTGAAAGTAGTCAATAAGTCCAAACAAATTACAAAATAAGCAAATCTTGCGGGAATTGATACATCAAATGATCAATCACAAATTCTTGTCCAATAATACGCATGACTCGAGATGGCGAAACCCAGCCGTCCATGACCAACTGTTGCGATGCTATTAAGTTGGAGGAGCTGGACAGGCAGAAAAAGAACTTCTAAAGTCTTTTTCCACTGAAAGTTGGTTTCAGCTATGCTGCCCGACAAATCAGAGTGGAAAGCGATAGACCTCTTTCTATAGAGCTGTCTGAAGAAGACTGTAGAACAGGATTGGAAGAGGCCCAATCCTATTGGAATACGAAGACGAAGAGGCGCTGTATATTGACATTCTGTTCAATCCACAAAATAATTCCCAAGTTGCTGGAACCTGGAGTATTGCACGGATAGAACAGGGCCTTATTTGGAACTCCTGAGAAAACAGCAGCTGGTTGCCATCTCAAACTCCTCATGAGTGAAGATGCTAGCTGGAGACTGATTAATCAGCTTATCAACAATATGATTTTATCAAAGTTGAAATTAAATTTCACGCAGTAAAATATTCATTCAGAATAATAATTTAGTGTTTATCAAATAAAATATATTTTTTATTTATCAAATAGCAAACATATTAACCAATAACCCTAAATATACAACATTATTTTTCATAATAAACCATTTATTTCCAAATTTGAGTGTGAACGCAGCCTAAAGAGTAAATTACCTTGTCATTATCAGATTAAACACAGCTATTAATGTAACGTGAAATATTGTTTTAGGTAACACATTAGTGGTTAGTTGTGTGACGTGGGGAATGAAATATTTCCCATAATTTATCATTTATCATTACATTTATCGGTTTCATTCATTCAGCATCAAAAATATTTAAGCCGGCTTCCAGCGGGCTTTGCCTTATTATAAAACAATTTCAGACCTTTTTCCCCTGAACTATAAATTCTGATAAACCCCGATTAGGCCTTTGTACGAAAAAAAAAGGATTATTATTGGTAATAAAAAATTCCTATACCTACATATAAAAAATAACATCGTTTATATTGGATTCATAAAAATAAGTGAAAAAAGTTGATTCCATGTAATCTTTCAAAAGAGCAAAGGCCTCCCGTGGTATCAAAGGGTTTAATGCTGATCTCCAATCTGTTCCTACGGTTCGGCGAATAAACACGAAAACAAGAACATTTGATAACAAATATAATTCATCCTTTTCCTAAACACTTTAATATGCAACAAAAAACCTTTTATGTGAAGATGTGTTGGCACCTTTTTCTCTTAGACTGGCCACATATGTACTTACTTATAAATGAATATGTAGACAAAACAACGTTCAGATATTGTCACTAAATACTTATACACGAATTTTAAGTACCGGCTCGAGTACGTTTAAAAAGATAACACCAGAAAGGTTTAAAAGATGTTTGCTACAAATTGATCCTTTGAACTACACCGTTAGTTTATGGTGTCACAGAAAAAAAATTACACAGACTTCCCAAATTAGAATATATTACTGAATGTCACTTTCATTTTTATCATTTTGAAAAATTTTTTGGTTCCTAGTTAAAATTTATTGCAAATAAATACATTATATTTTTTTTAATATTCGTTTGTATAAACCCTATCAAATCCATTTGAAATCCTCTTTCATATGGTGTCAAAAAATTCCGGCACGCTCTACGAGAAAATTGATTCTGTGAATGCATGAGAATCGTTGGAGAATCCAGGATTTATACCAAAACTCAAAACCAATTTACTGACAGATTTTGGAAAACTCATCAATCAAATAGCGATAAACGATACAATATACATACAAAACGTAAACATAATATGTAATGAATGAACTTTATTATGTATATACGATATACGATAATCCCTGTAATCGTATATTTAATCAAATTCAAATTCAAATGTCATTTATTCAAAATTAGTTCAAT
>DWEE01003587.1:0-10373 GCA_018245755.1 Parelbella macleannani
AATTAAACAAAAGTAATAGGTAGTGAAAACATTAAACAAATAAGCTTACTTCCATGCCACATAGAGCCGTGTAAGATTCTCCAGCTCCCGTACAACTTTCTGATACTCTTGGAACTGTGAACGTTCATCTTGCAACTTCTGCAGCTTTGGAGCTATTTCTTCTCTGATGATCTACAAAAAAATACCATTCAGTGTTATCCAATGTGTATATGTGAAAATTAATTCGATCATTCATTTGTTCCATTTCAAATTTTTTTATATATTCCTCTTTTATTCAGAAGTGCTAAACATAGGTCACTCTGGCATCTGGGGAGAGTCCAGAATATAATTCATCATGTTGATTCCCTAAGCATTCAGAGATATAGTTAAGTGTCCAAATCACATGTTACACTAAGGATCTTTTAGAAATGTTAACAACTATATATATTACTACCTTGACAAATGCTGATATTGCCACTAGCCATATGATATTGATGATATATTGATATTGATGATATATATTGATGATTATTTGTAGAACACCAAGGTGGAACATCACTTAACTTTATAAGCCCCTTGAGATTTGTGGCCATGTCAAGTTTAGCAATATAAAAATGTAACATCACACCTCTTATCCCTGAAGTGATAGGCAGAGGAGCGTACTAGTACACTCCCATGTTTCACAAGTTATGTTTATGTCCCGTGGAATAGGTAGTGAGCCTATTGCCAGACACTGGAAACAGATCCAGACTCTGACTCACTAATGCAAATTCTAGAAAAATCCAATAGTACCCAATCCAGGATTTAAACCTAGTACCTGCCATTCAGCAGTCGCTCTTCCAACCACTCTACTAATGAGGCAGCCTAGCAATATTTCAAAAGAATATAAATTATATATCCTGGTACTAAGAATAAGAGACACAAAAATATAATAAGAATAGCACATCATTCAGCTCTCTTAATTTGGCGTCTTTCTTCTCTATAGTCTTCTGGGCAGCCTGCTTCTTAGCTTCATACATTCTAGTGCCTGCTGCTTCTTCCACCATTGATAGGATCTGAAAGAAGTAAATATGATGTGGACTACATCATTATATAGAACATAAAGGAAATTTTCAGGCCTATTACAACCATCAGTTTGTGATGTCTAATACAATTGATCAGGATTATTAAAAAAGTTACTGACCCATAATGACAAATACTGTATTTCTACTAAGATAGAAAAATGCTAAACTTCAGAATGACTCTTGCCATTTGCTTGCATATTCAGATCTCAAGAACTGTATTTTAAAACCATTTTTAACTTTTGGAGCTATGATGGAAAAATATGAAATGTCCAATCTGTACTGTTCAATATGAATAAAGCAAGAAAAATACGCCAGTTCATAACATAACATAACAAATCATCCCACCTATATTTCCCTAAAGAGGAAAGCAGAGGAGTGTTGTACACTTTCAAGTGCAATCTGTTATGTTATACACCCACCATGGAATAGGGGGTGAGCATGTTTCCAAGTAGCAAGCACACAATAAGCTACTATAAGAATTTTGAATCTGGAAAACCCCAACATTGGTGACACTTGGTGGTCACTGCGTACCCCATGAAAGCCCTTGGGTGAAAATATAAATGTATATAAAAACCCAACAATACTTTGTCCTATCTGGGAATTGAGCCCAGAACATCTTGATCACTCAACCAACGAGGCAATCTATTGAATGATGAGCCTATAGAAGTATAAAATCATATTTACCTCAGGCGGTTTCATATTTAGCACTTTGGTAATTCTGCCCTGCATAATGAGAAAATGTGGATTGTTCACATTGAGCTGTACCGAACAGAATAAGTCACTGACTCTCTTATTCTGCACATTAATACCATTGATCATATATTTATTCTTGCCTCCCATCACCACCTACAAATATTTAAAATAACATTACAAGAAAACAATGTACAGTCTTTTAAAAAAAACTGCATTAAGGGGTTAAATAAATATATAACAATCTTACTTGTCTTGTAACAATAATTTCATCATGGTTCTCATATCCAATAGGGCATTGCCTTTTGTCTTTGTTGTCAAAAGTGATGCTTACAGTTGCTTTTGTGATGCCCGCTTGGCCATGCTTGTAGATCAGTTCTTGAAGACTGCCAGCTCGGACCTACAGCAAGTATTTTTTTTTATCTTCATGTTGGCTTATCGATAGCACAGATTTGTGTTCTTCATTCTTAATATCATATGACAAGATAAAAAAAGTTACAAATACAAAACTCAAGAATACAAGACATATTCAAATCTTACTTAATATTTATATAAATCTACAGATGTGATATACTTAATGATTCAGGTCCTTCCAAACTATGGGACCAGACTAGTGGGTAACTGTTGTAAATAAAGGCGCCTTAACATAGTAAATAATGGCTGTTACACGTACTGATATATAATAAGTTATCATAAGATCTTTTCAATAGAATTTAACTGTTTCGTAAACAAAGTAATCCAGTGCAATTACTACATAGTCACATACATTACAATAATTATAATATGATGTGATAATGATGCGCAGCCTTAAATTTGGCGGGAAATTATATTGAACAAAAGTTAGCAATACAAAAACTACACAATTTTATACGTACATTAGAAAGATTCGTTATTCCAAGGACAAAGCAGATCGAATCTAATATATTTGATTTTCCGGTACCATTCAAGCCAGTAATTGCATTGAATTCAGGATCAAAGCCGGTCACTTCGACACGGTTCCCGTACGATTTAAAACCATCAAGCAGTATCGATTTAATGTACATTTTGTCTAGAGAACTAGCTATATATGCAGTATCATCAAAATATGGACAAATCCATATATGTTAAAAATATCAGGATAACACAAAGCAATAACCGTTACAATATTTTGATTTCCAACTTGCGGACAATGACAGTAGACTTGAAATTACCGACTTGTTTGTTGTTAGCAAAAATTAGATAGAAGTTGTCTAAACAGCCATGTAATCCATAATTTTATCATTGTAGTACACTTAATTTTAAATATTATTGTAGCAGTCGAATTAAAGCCGTTACATATTACCTATTTACAATGAAGAACAAAATTAATAGAATATACTAAACTTCATATTACTTAAGATATATAATCTTTTAACAACAATTTAATTAATTAAAACTGTTTTATAAGATTTTGCCATTCTAGATTTTACAGATATTGATTTCGCTACATTTAAACCTTACTTGGCTGTCTAAGTCAGTTATCTTATTACTAGTACTTATTTGTTACATTTTTAGAGCAATTGTCAATTAATCAATGCAATTTTACTGTGGAATGGAGTAACGGATATTTTTCGCATTAATCTTCACTTTGTGTTAGTTTTTCTGTTTTGTTTACTTTAATAATGGATTATTCTAGCCCCGGAATCGTGAGAAGTCCTTTCTCTCCCCGCGTAAGACAGTCTATTACAGGCAGGAAGCCTATAGGACTGTCCTCTGCAAAAAAAAATCAAAGGCACGTATTGTACTTAACCTTTCGTTTTTCTATTTCTTCTTTTTACCATATGTACAATAAATAATAATAAAAATACATTGTTACCGTAAAATTTTAAAATTTTTTAATATATGCAGTTTTTATTATCTAAAATATTTGCTTCGTGTTGTCATTTAAAAATCTTGCAATAGGTCTTTTTTGTTTTTATAGTATATTTTTTTAGATTTGGCTTGCATAATTTATTCTTCAATGATCTCTGGTTATTTTTACGCTATTATAAAATAAAAATTATTTTCCCGCCAGAATATTGATTTTTCATATTTTTACAGTCCGTTCATGCAGTCTGGCGAATCTCAAGGTGGTGATGTTATCTACAAAACCCCCATGACTACTATCGAAACGTTTGGAACACCATTGCCTGTTATGGTTACAGAAGCACTTACATTTGGTAGGTCAAGTATAACATAATGTTAACATCGATAAAATTTCTTGCGATATTTCATAATTCTACTAGTTTTATACTGGTACAATCAACCAACCAAACATTAAATAGAATGTCTAAGAAGGTTTTCTTTCTAGCGAGTGGTGAGGTAACTGTCCGTATGTCATCCTGTGGTTGGTGTTGGGCGGTAGCTGGACGTCGTGTGCTCGCTTGGGGTCGTGATGCCACACACCCTGCCAGGGAACTTTCCCTACCACAAACTGATCTTGCGCACAAAGCAGATCTGGTAGTTTTATTTTATGAGGATGGTCAAATGCCAGCCTGTGTTGGCATATCACCGGAAGGTGTGATACGTTACTGGCCATCAGTGGGGCAGGAGGGTGCATACACTGATGTGACTTGTGAGTTGGCTGGTCAAGAGTGTGAGAAGCTTATTCTACGCCCGAATGGGGGACTTATATTAGCCACCACAACATGTACTCTTGTCAGGATTGATACTTGCAAAGGTAAAAACTATACACATGTTTTTTATAATGAAAATAACTTTCTCCAGTTCATATATTTTACCCTTATATTATGAAACTTCTACATTATATAATATAATGATGTAACATCACACCTGTAATCCCCAAAGAGACAGGCAGAGGAAGTAGTACACACCTATGTTTTACCAGTTACGTTTAAGTCACATGGAATAGGTGGGGAGCCTATTGCCACACACAGGGCACAGATCCAAACTCCGAGTCACTACTAGAAATTCAAAATTAGAAAAATCTTATAGTGCATACATTATTGGATTTTTAATTATTTGTATTATTGATAATGAATTTAACATATTTAAATCATACTATTTTATTAGTTTCTACTCTAATCTGGCATTGTTAATTAAGAATCCTAAGTCAAACATTGTAACTCTAAGATGCATATGATTTCTTAAAAGGAATTTGTATTCAGTATGTCAATGTGGTTACTTCTCAATGCTGATAATTTGCATCAGTTTGATCTGGATATTAAAACATTACAATTCAAAATGTTTGTTTGTTTGTTTTTACTGCCATCTGATTTGCCATTCAAAGGGTTCATTTCTAAGCTGAATATTCCAGATATCTCAAGAATTGGTGTATGGGTCTGGTTTCACATATATTTTGGATCATTTCTTTATATATAGAGTAGTCTCACTGATTTCGGTCATAGCGACAGCTTTATCACCGAGTTCTTTGATGTGCTCTCATGTGGCTTATGTAGCCAATCATCTTTGTGAAAATTCTCATACACTGTGAGCATATGAGCTCACTATCATCATAATAAAATTACAAATGATATCTGCAAATAGATCATGTCTATTGCGTCCATGACTTTGAGGATCATAGTGTCATCAATTATTCTTCTCATACAGAGGGCAGACCTACAGTCACATGTCAGATGTTGCGGCCACCAAGTGGCTGGCTAGGTGGCATCGGCCGCCGGGTCTCTGTGCTGTTCTTTGGGTCTATGCCAGCACATGGGGATACAGTAAGTTTCCATGATAAAATACAATATCAGATAAATGGACTGGAGAATAATTTAAAATGTATTAGTTCAGTTTATTAATTATGCTTAAACTGTTATGCACACATTACTTTCCACCATAATTTTTCTTTATTGCCAAATTATTGATTCATACTTTATTTTCCCTCTTGTATTTTACTTTGTCTGTGTTTTGTTCATAAAATATCTGTCATGATCTGTGTGGATAAATTGATTCCTGAAAATTCCACATACTATTACATCATATTTTGGATACATGGAAGACTGACAGTCCACCATGATTATGGCTTGAACTATAATCATATGTAATCAAATGCACATACAAATTTTGGCTGTATCTTTACAGAAATTAGTGGGTGTAGTGGTCCTTCCCGGTGATGGGTCAATAGAGGGTGAGACAGAAGATGATGGTGAATGCGTAGCTCTCGTGGCAGGTGGACCTATGCTCCAGTTGTGGAGAGGGGCCGAATTGCATGAGCATCATTTACGGAGGCCTCTGTCTGAGGCCTTTGCTAGGGCGCATTTAGTACCACAAGGTGAGAATTCAAACAGAAACACTTCTATTATAATGTAATCAAGCCATTAATCAAGCAGTCAAAAAAGTCATCTTTAATAAACCTTGAAATTAACTTAACATAACATATTATTAGAATAAAAGTACATTCCATCCTATTGCATTCATATTTCCTTGAATTTGGGCAGCCTGCTGTGTTTTTATCATGTCCTGCTTAAGTTCAGGATACATAATGTTTTTCAATATAAGGAAATGTATACAGTCTTTAAATAACTGTTAAGAGCTAGCCTCCCATTTTAAAAAAGAACAAAAGGGAACTCAATATGTTCACTAAAGTATAACAATGTTATTCATAAATTACCAATTATCACCTGTTAAAAATTGAGTTAGATGTGTTTGATGAATTGGAAGCTGTATAGTTGTTGAAAAAGTAATGTTAGTTCCAGTCCTAATAAATAATATAAATTCCAGCGGATCTGAACAGCTTGGAAATACTGCCACTCGACGTGCACGCTAATGGACCGAACACGTTGTTGCTTCTGGTGGCAGCTGTGAATATTGCCCGCTCACCCGAAATGAGATATGCTCTAGGTGAGGTTAATAATAAGATTTTTTATCACCTGCAAGTTAGAACACTGCTTTTAATCATCAATAATGTAACTGAGCACACGAGATTTTATTACAGACCATTAAGTAACTTATTAGAATAAAGAAAAACATACATAAGTTTTCATGTAAACATCTAAAATTATAGCATAAAACTTTTTGCTCTAAGGTTGTTGCGTTGCTAAAGTGTATTGAATGTATTGTTGTTTACTTTAAAAATAGTACTCCCGGCCTGACCGGTAAGGAAACTAAAGGGGAATATATGTATGTATGCATTGGTATATAATATACATAAGCACACAATGCATTTACATATGAAAAAATAAGCATTCGTGATTAGCCATAACATATTATATAATGTCCAATTGTCCAATATAGTGCAACATCACTCATTCAGAGATGTTAGTTTTGTATAGTATGTAAATGCATGGCGTGTGTGTGTGCGCAGCGCACGTGTCGGTGCAGCAGGCGGCGCGGCCGCGCGTGGCGGCCCTGGCGGCCGTGCGCGCGCCGCGCGACGACGCGCCGCTGCGCTTCCTGCCGCTGGGGGCGCGCGCGCTGCTCTACACCACCACCTACGTGGCCGTCGTTTCAGGTACGCTCACACAGCTCTCACTGCGACCACACTCAGGTTTTGTTACTCACTTGTTACTCAATAAAAAAAACCATAATATCTTAGGATATAACACACGGCCGTCTGATCCCTAAAGTAAGCATCAAGAGAGCTTATAGTATATACTTATGCATATTATACTATATAGATATTTTTACACTCATTACTCAACTCGACGAACAAATACTTGTGCTCGTCACACAAGTATTTAATCGGAGTGGGAATTAAAAAACTATGACTTCCTGCACAATAATTAAGTTCACTAAGCACTGCAGCAACGGGCCGTTCAATGGTCAGGCAACTCGAACAGTCTGATAGTGTGTATTGTGAATACCGTAGGTCATTATGAACACTTATACAAGGCGATATAGGTATTGATCGAGCATAAATATTTGAACTACAAGACAATATAGATATTGATAGGTTTTTATGAATGCTTAAAGTTCCAGACCATGAAAAATATGCAAGAAATGAAAGTGGTATATACTGGTATAATTAAATCATTATTGAAGTTATATCTGCCATCAGCAGTATTGTTTTTATCATTTCACTATTAGAGATGGGTTTACTCTGAGAATGAGAAGAGTTAAGGTCATAGACTGCTACACTGGTCAAATCTAAATAGGCAAACTTTAGCAGCAACAGACAAGCAGGTATCCTCATGATGTTTCTCTTCATGTTTATGGCGAATATCGTCAAATATTAAAAACAAGTGTCATTTTGTTATATGTAATACAAGTGGTTGTCAGGATTTCATTCCAGGTCTCCAGAATGTTAGAGTGAATTCAACACTTCTACAATACCATTACTGATTGCATCAATATTTTTAGTTAGAAATTTTTGTTTACAACTTAATTATTCAACAACCACACATATAATTACAGCAACCGCAGCATCTGACAAGGCTGAGTACATTGACCTGTCAGCGGAGGGTGACCGCATAGTGGGCGCTGAGCTCTGCGAGCAGTCGCCACTGCTGTTCAGTAGGAAGCACGGTCTACTGTTGCTGAAGATCAATGACCCTTCTACTCATCCACCGTGAGTGTTTCATATTCCATATTAAACTTACAATATTGAAACCATGCTCCATATGCAGTCCTTTGTTATGTACCACTGTTCTAGTATATATTTGAAAGTTATTCTTGATACATAGTATGGTACAGAGCAGTTTTTTAACAAGCCAAATTCTTGCTATTCAATTTATTACATACATTTTTAAATGAACCAAAGCAAAATATTATCCAATTTAAGTAAGTTGTTTAAAGTCATACTCCACCTCAAAAGATTCCATGCTTGTTAAAATTTACAGTAAATATTTAATGTCAAAGTTTAGTATTAGTTTTAGATCTAATAATGTTACTGGATCTTTTAATATCCTGAACACTGTTATTTTTAACGATTCATTGCCTTATTCATTGTGTTGTAATAACTTTATTGTAACAATTTTAAATAAGAATAAAAAAAATTCCAGATCACTGTGTGACAGTCCAATGGGTTCACCTTGTCCATCAGACATGTATGAAGGCAATCTTTCCTTGTATGAAATAGATCCTCATGAGGTAAGTACAGACAGTACGACTTTTTAAAGGGATTATTAAATGTACAATATATACATTAATGGTATAAACTACACTGTTTTTTAAGTGAATGAGTGAAATTTTATTAAGATATAGTCTTTTTATAGGCTCAGGTTACACTTATATTTTGATCATATTGAGCGAATGACAAGCCAGGCATGTATTCTCTTATTATATCATTGAGGCTTGGAGTACCTTCCTCAAAAACTAATACCAATAATTGGTTTTATACTCCTTTAATACTTACCACATATTTCAATACACGTTCCCATGGCATTAAACGTGATGGGAACGACGAATCGAGTACAACTCGTGCAAGTATATGAAATGTTTGTACAGGAACACGACAGGTTTTACATGGCCCATTACTCGTATGACATAATTATAAAAAGATGTTAATTGGCGACGCAGGTGAATGCAGTAACGAGCGAGCCGTGCGGCAAGCTGAAGGCGGCGTTCCTGTTCCACGTGCGGCGGTCGCCGCTGGCGGCGCAGGTGGTGCGCGAGGCGTTCCCCGCGCGCGCGCCGCGCGACGTGGACGCGCCGCTCGACCGCGCCGCGCTCGCCGCCGCGCGCGCGCTGCTCGACGACGCGCCCGCCGGCGACCCCAGGTGCGCCCGCACTTTATTATGCACCGCATTACAGATAACTGCATTATGTTACCACTCACTAGAAACTACGCTAGGAACAATACACGATCTTAGCGCTAAAGGAGCGATTTCTTCCAGTCAGTAATATTGTAGGAAGATTATATAAAGACAAGGGATCACTTCACTAGAACTCGATGGATTCACATTCTGTACTGCAGGTGGCAGGTGGGGGGTGGCCCAGCGCTGGGCAGTTCGACAGCATTGCAAGCTGGTGCCCAGCTGCGCGACAAGCAACGCGCCTTCTCGCTGTTTCTGGACTTCCTACGCGCGCAGGGCCTTTGGCACCGCTTGGGGCTGCTGGGGGCAGGTACATCGAACATTTCGCTACGCTCAGCTTCACCTCTCATTCACCAGTGAACTGTTTCTAAAACTTTGTCATGTTTTAGAAAACGGAGATGGTTGCATCAGTACTCAGAGTGCCCTGGGAGAGCTGGCCGAAAAGTTGGCGGCCGCTAGAGCGCTGCAGCGAGCTCACCAGTCCGCTACGCAGCTCGTTGACGCTGCTATGCATCAGGTTGGTTCTGACACAGTATGTTAATAGTAACTCATGTTAAAATTTTGTTAAACTACTGGCGTAATGTTGGGTAAAATTATTTATGGCTATGGATGATGAAATGGGTACGTTATTTTGCCACAAGATTGAAATTTTAAAAACGGAGAATTGTTTTATTGGGGCTGTGTATATTATTTGCTTTAATAAATTTTTTGATAGAATTTAATAATTATCAGTTATCACCTAATCTTCAGTTGTTGTCGTTATATAACAACAATTAGGAGGACTTGCTCACGTAATTTGCGCAGTGTTGCTACGTAAACGGATATCGGTTATCGTAGTCATTCAAGGACCATAATTACTAATTCATATGCGTAATATACAAATATATTTGAGTAACCGTTTTCTACATTGTATACCCTTTCAATATGAGAGTCGACCCATATTCCAACAGTGGAATGATAAATGGGTGGATTAATTATTATCGTT
>DWEE01003588.1:0-10371 GCA_018245755.1 Parelbella macleannani
ATACAAACAAATACCTACTTATAATAGTGAAGAAAGTGAATACTCTATTTTATAATCACTGTACGAACCTTTTTGGATGATTTACCTAAATTAATTATAAGTACAGTTGGGAGCCATACCATGTTGTTGTTCTTACTGTCCACCTCTGATCTGTATGTCGCGCCACATGTCCCGCCCATTTTCATTTAAGTTTTTGAGCATGGGTTACTTAGAGCTAGTTAGTAAGAGCATAGTTAGAGTTGCTTTTGTTATTTTTCACATATTCGTGTTTCTTATTTTGCCTCTTTTCTTAATGTTTGGCATGCTACGCTCTAAACCTCTTTGGCAGGTGTTTATTTACAATACAATATAATACAAACGTGTAAATTATGAAATAAGCTTCTTTCCGACTACTATTTAATAAATCTTTATAAAAGGTGCGAAAAGAACGTCCTACAAAGGCGACAACGCGTTAATGACTCTTGGGATCTCTGATGGCGATCACTTATCTTATGTGATCAGTCAGACATTTTGCTAGACTAAATTAAGAACAAAAAGTATTATTGCAAACGCCATAATACATTTTTTAACATATGTAGATTGCCTCGTTGGTCAAGTGGTTGCAAGTGCGACTGCTGATCGGAAGGTCCTAGGTTCCAATCATGGGTCGGGTGTTACTAGATTTTTCTAATTTAGAATTTCTAGTAGTGACTCGGAGTCTGGAATTGTGCCCGATGTATGACAATAGGCTCACCACCTGTTCCATGGGACTTAAACGTGCATAGCTGCTGAAACGTGGGAGTGTACTACACTCCTCTGCCTACCTCTTCGGGGATTACAGGCGTGATGTTACGTTATTTTTATTTAACATTTTGTAAGTGGTACTACATTGTTTCTTTTTATTTCGCAGCCGCCCTTTTCACTGTATCAAAGATCACATTTCAAAATATACATACCTTTAAGCTTTATGTGCGAGAGAATATAAAAAACATCCTTGAGACATTGTTCCGGGGTGACCGTTCACTTTACTTAATAGTATAATTGTTACGATGGAGTATAACATATATACACTTCGTAAGGAACTTGATGTGTCATTTGTATCTGTTAAATTTTGTTTCGTTTTGTTAATCATACATAGACCACTTTTAAATGATAGTTAGATAGATTAGTTAGTAGTAGATAGTTAGATTAGATATAGATAGAAATTATAGATAGAAATGATAGTTGATAGATAGATAGAAGCTTTAATACTGTTTACTAAGTTTTTTGTGACGATATTTATTATTGTCTAAATTAAGTATAAAATAATTTACTACTACAATATGAGCTATTTTTAAAAAGTCAGCTGGTAGTGGCTTTATTCTCGATCTGCGGAGGTTTGAGTGTTGTGTCACAACTTGGAAAAGCCCTATGTCCAGCAGTGGAACGGTAAAGTCTGGCGTGATGATGATGATGAGCTATTTTTAATCTACATCTATTTCATAATCTTAACGTATGGGAGTCTGATGAACACGTATGGTGAAAATTTAAAGTGGTCGCTGCGCTTTATAAACATCTGCAAACGATCTCAAATATAAATTTTGAATGAAATGTCTATTTATTAGACTGCAACATTTACCAAACTGTAAGCAGTGTTATCAGTTTTTGTTGTTGGATCGAAAGCTAGCTTTTTCTGATAGCGACTGTTTGCAAGTGGTTCAATTATATACATACGTACTGGTCTTAAAAACGTCGTGTGGAATGTCATATGACTCGTGACGTCATATCGTATTCCTGCAGTTCTTCTTGTTTGTCCCCGACTGTATCAGTCAAGCAACACACGACGATGACGTGTAGACCACAATAGATAGATTAAAATCGAATTTCAAAACCATTTGATTCAGCGTTTGTTCAAATTGTAAATAAACTTATTTTAATATTATTGTTATGGCAATTTACAGTCTAACGTAACAAATAAATAGGTACTATTACCTACATAT
The DNA here is from genome assembly GCA_018245755.1 of Parelbella macleannani. Lineage (NCBI taxonomy): Eukaryota > Metazoa > Arthropoda > Insecta > Lepidoptera > Hesperiidae > Parelbella > Parelbella macleannani. The sequence continues at coordinate 1,959 of DWEE01003588.1, forward strand.
TTTATGAGTGCGCTGAAAAGGTTAATAAGCCATTTATTGTTTGCTTTTAAAGAATAGTATTTTAATTGCATAATAAATATAGTTGAATTCATGTTCAGTTATTGAAAATACACTTTAACTGTACGCGAATGTAGATCATTCACGTCCACAATGTTCCAGTATTATGTGATGCTTGGTTTATATAAAACTAGCATATCCACTTGAACCTCCTTTTAATGTGGGTAGTAGCATAACATTTTTACTTAACAAATAACAGCACCGTCGCGTCGGCTTAGTAAGCCGAAATAACGATAGTTCTGCCATCTAAGTGGGCAGTTGACAACACTACCACCTAGATGGAACAACCAACTGGCAGAGTTCAAGATTTGATCTATTTTCACGTAGTCCTTACGAACGGTCGCTGCCAAATTTATACATGTACGGAACACATATTCAGTATTATTTAAAGGTTTCAACTCGGTTCATCCCCTAGACCTTTTTTGTTTTCTTATCCTTAATAAAAACCGCAAACGGTCTTATACGCTTGCGAAATTCCAACATTTCAGCTACCCCCCGCCCGTCGGACGTCATGGGTTTTAACCGTGAGTCACTATCAAGTGAAAGTTGTAAATTAAACCTTATTAACATTGTTATTGGATTCATTTGAAAAATTCCAAAGTTCTTCAAACTTCTGTGAACAGATACTGCCAGGGTATAGTTACTGAAAGTATACATAATTTACGAGAGGAGATTGCGATGAGACAAAATTCTTTAATCGCTTTTTCATTAATGACACTTTATCTTTACATCTGATAAGTAGGTATAGAACAAATATTTATAAACACCTTTCAATTAGTAGATATTCGTCACGGAGTATTATAATCATTTTAGATTTAGGAGGTTTTAACCCATAACAGGGCTTTTAACCTTTGTCACTGACATAGTTAAACAATGTCCAACTAAAGATCAAATAATAGATTATGAAGAAAATTATGATGTCCATATCTATATTTAATCAGTAACGTAGGAACTGTACTTATAACTACCAACAAAATATAATACAATATCATATACTTTATTACATACTAAAATACAACAATAAACAGAGATATTTTATAAAGAACAAAAGCGTAGTATGCAAGACGAATCCTTATAGCTCAAGTATCACTCAAATAGAAGACCCGCAGGGCCTATTTCGTAAATACTGTGTTCCGGTCAGTGATATAGACTTCACAGAATCAAGGCTTGGTGGGTGGCTGAAATAATTAAAGGTAGCATCGCTGTAAGGCATCCATAACGATATAATGCAGATCAGCTTTAAATTGGACTAGTGTTTAATTGCTGGGTGCCCGTTTGCTATTAGCTCTCCATACAAATATTGTAGATATTAAGAACCGCTGTACCATTACAAAGGACAAGAAAACTATGATACATAGATCGCTGGGAAGACCAGATATAATAAATACATCAAGCGACACAGTACAGCGCAATTTGTGCACTGTTACGAATAACTTACAATTCATCTTATTTAATTGCCATCAATCATTTAGAAGACTTTAAGGAAAATGAGTTTCTGACAAGCTATCAATTAATCACTGTAACTACAGCATACATACATTTATATATAGTAGTAATAGCGTAGTGGTTTACCATTGAGCCCCCCTGCGTGGGTCTTGGATTCAAATGTTGGCGCACACGTCTTCACAAAATGTGTGCGTTTTAAGATTAAGTCTCTTATTCTAACGGTGAATGAAAACATCGTGAAGAGACCTGAACAACTTAGAATCCTTAAAACAATGTTTCTAAGGCGTTTGAACTCTGACAATCCGCGATCGAGCAACGTGGAGACCATGGTCTTAATCCTTCTCTAAGAGGAGACCCGTGTCCGAATAGGTCATACAACATAGGACGTGTAAAATATCTAACCTAATCCTTAGCAATGTCTACGTATCTTTTATCTATAGGAAGTATAAATAAATGTAACAAACGTAACAACAACATCACGCCTATAATCCCCGAAGAAATAGGCAGAGGAGTGTAATAAGCTCCCACATTTCACCGGTTGCGCTTACGTCCTATGGAATAGGTTGTGAGCCTATTTCCATACATCGGGTACAGATTCAGACTCAGTGTCACTACTAGAATTTCTAAATTAGAAAAATTCAATAGAATCCGATCCGGGATTTGAACCCAGGACCTACCGATGGACAGTCGCGCTTGTAACCAGTCGACCAATGGCGCAGTCAATACATAAATGTTATATGAAATAATCTCGACAACGCTGATAGTATGTTAAAGATAACAGTACGTACACCTGTTGCGTATCGCCCAAACCTCATGTGTACATCGTGTTATTTACGAGCGTGTATTTTTACGGGTAACGAGTTATCTCTCTTTATCTTTGACTTTTAATGTTCTGTTACATAAGCAGCGAATAAAAGAAGTAAATAAGACTTGATATTTGCTAGCAAATTTTCGTTTCACAGTCGATGTATGTATGTACTTGTAATTCTGCTCTACACGTGGTATCACCATAAGATTTCATATTAACTTAGCGTTCCGTTTTAACTGTATTTAGTTTATTTGCGTGAAGTTCGTTATTTAGGGTTTTTGTGTAAATCCCGATTGTCTGTTCCAGGAATAAGCCATTGAGTCCTTAAGGCTCTACTCGTTAGAACGCCGTTTAGTTCCTAGATCTTAGAACTTACTATTAAATTACTGTGAAAGTAGACGTAACCGGTATTCCCAATAAATAAATAAATTCAATATTCTCAGTTTGAGTTTACTTACATACGAAAAAAAAATTTTACGAAACTGAAAATGCGAAAAAAAATTAAAACACTTGATATAATAGGATATTAAGGGAATTCAAATTTTATGCACACTGTTCCAAAAATACTATATTATTTGAAAAAAGAACGAAACTATACATTTACATAACTAAATACGTATCTATTTACTTATGTATAAGTATTTTATCAGCTGTTCGGTTACCAAAGCGCCGACTCTGTCTAATTTGGGATAAGATGGCCGCGAGTAAAGATATCCCAATATATTAATGTGATTTAAAAAGTATTGCACTGATGCACAACGGTGTACAAGCACGTGTCTATTTTAATGATGCAACGGCTTGCACTCGGGCGTCATGTTACCACGATAGGCTGTTTAGTTCCGGTCACGGTCAACTGATGTAAGTTACATAGAGTCTTGCTGTAAAATTTATCTTTGATTTTGTTTTCTATACGCTCACCACTAGTATGCAAAAGTTATATAACATAACATCACGCCTGTATTTTTCCGAAGGGATAGGCAGAGGTGCCTAGTACAGCCACGTTTCATGGATAGGGGCTGAATCTATAGGCGTACAAAATAATAAATAACGATGTATTTTAGAATTTGTTAAAATGCAAAAAAGTAAATTATTAATAGATTACTAAATTACTTTAAGACTGATGAACAAAGTGGAACGCTTACGCTCGCCCTAAAAGCATACTAGTTCGAAGAATTACTTCTAGAATTTTCTCTTAAAATGTTTTTCTAGAAATTTCTTTACATAAGTACTCGTATGTAACAGAAATTTACAACTTTCATATTACTAAAGACAAAAAACCAGGCGTCGGGCCATGAACATTCTGATGTAAGATTCGTAGAGTCTTGCTTGCTAGAGTGCTAATTAGAAAAAGAATCTCGTGCGCACGCCCACCGAATTCTCACATGTGGCAAGAGTCACAATAATAGATTTAGGGGGGATTGCCTATTTGCCAGCGGGAGCGCTAAAACTTTTATGATGTTGTAAAATGTAACAGTTTTTTGCCGTGCAAAGGCTTTCCATATGGCCGTATGAGGTCTATTAGTATGTATATTTAAGAATTAAATTTATAAAGCTTCATACAAACCTAATGAAAATACTCACGTTCAATCGACACCCCTGATGTCTAATTTTTAGGGCCCCGTTGTTTTATGGTCTGTTGGTATACGAGTACATAGTGAGGTGACATACGCGAGCGTTTTGATCTGCTTACACATATTGTAAAGTAGGGTGTAGATAGAGAAAATGAGTTCATATAACTGTTCCTAATCTGCGTTACCATCAAGCGGGTGTAATCTCTGGGTCTTATTACTCTGCAGTATGGTGTCAAGAATGAAAATAAATATTTTCTAGTTATCTTCTTTATCTATGGTAATTAATACCTAGTTTTAGTTGACGAGTAAGGGATGTGATGTCTCTTGAAAACTTTGTTCTATTTGTGTATTTTGTGACCACAAAAAGGGAATCTGGCAATGAAGGCTTTACCCCAATATTAATCAGTTTGGAACAAACTGCAGAAAACGAACACGGAATAACAGAAAACCAAAAAATTGAGTCAATTTTAAACTGTTGCTTTCGCAACCATTTAACATACTTGTAGGGAATATATTTATCTAAAATAAAACATATTATATTAATTTCATTATGTAAAAAATACAAATCAATTAGGTATTTATGTATATTTGTATAATTAATAACGATCTTGTAAATCCCCGTTGCCTATTAATATTTTTCCCTAAATTTGCGACCAGTAAATTTCTATCGGTAATTTTTTTTGAATAATTTGAAAGGAAAAGAATAAGTGACTCATCTTGTATCTGCTGTTAAAATTATTCAGTTCTCACACCTCTAATAAATTTAGATTTAACATATAATATAACGCATTGTTAGTGAAACTGACTGCTAAGCCAGAGGGGTGTGGATTCAATGCCCGATCAGGTCAAATATTAATATACCTACGTCAGTTGGTATATATGTAGTTTATCAATCGCCTGATTACTATGGCATAGGCTTTTCTCGAGGCTAATTTGGAGTTGGATGGCCATATTATGTAGAGAGGTCCTAATATATTTTTTACTATTGAAAGTAGTGCACAGATTATTCTGAATTTGGAAGAAAGGTAATAGATCTCATGTTTTGTTTCCCTTCCCGTTATTTTTATGAATTGCAAAATATAACCAAGTAGCTGGGGTCGTCTTTAAGAGTATAAAGTTTCTCTCGTGCATACAACCGTTTAAGAAGAAATTTAAACCGAAAGCGAAACATGAAATGAACTGACATTAAAAGAGATGGTTTGAAGATAATATCTAACAAATGTAAATGTATAATTGCAAGCTGATATTATAAAATTCCTAAATAGTTTCTCAACAATAATATAAAGACGGCACCATTCGGAACTGGCTAAAAGAAATCATTAGTCAATCCAACTTTCGCTCAACATTAAGAATATTTACTTTTGAATTGTATTCTATAGACTTAAGACTTATTGTTGAACTGTCATCGTTTATTATCACGCAAATATAATATGGCCTGATGCTCGGTGATCAGTCAAAGATATTTTTTTGAGAACTTTTTTTTCAGCACAAGTCGGCGCTGCAAGGGCTTTACGTCATCGTCTGCGCGCGCGCCAGTGTTGCCCGTTCGGTGAATCGGACCAGATTAAAAAATTAAAAAATCTGAACGTTAACCGCAACATAAATTATGTACATAGAATTCCGGGTATTTTTTTTGTAACCGCACCGTCCGGAAGTAAGCCTGTTAAGTTCAATTAAATCGATAAATATAAAATGGGATTTGCCCGCCATAGGGCTAATTATTTTAAGCATAATTAAGCTAAGGAAAAACTGAAGTTTTATCGTTTGTAACTATCACCAATAGCCATTATAACATTCTAACATGCGACTTTGTAATTAGTGCGCATTAGCCTCATAATGAGTTCTCGAAATCGTCAACAATAGAAGGAATGTCCCGACTATTTTACAAGAAACCAATATCAAACAAACAACCAGCTCTTGGACAAACATTATGACACATGTTCTATTCAGAAGCCGGTGTTTACGATATCGATTATGGACCTAAACACAGTAAGATAAGAAATAATTTTGGCTGACAGTAATACGCCATAAAACGGGGGCGTAACGAGTCGACGCGCTGTCTGCAGCCGACTGCGATACTTGTTCCAGAAAACTCGTGCACCTAGTACAGTGTAGTCCCTCCATTTCTCTTTTGTTAACTGTCTTTAATAAAAACTCGCTTATCAAATAGCAATGGATACGTAATAAATGGTATTTCTCGGCACGTGCGAAGGTTAAACCCATTGAAGTGTTTCGATAAGCGTTGAAAATTAAACAAAAGTTCAGCAGTAGCTCTGTATGACATTGGACAAAGGCTGTTTGCACTTTTAAAACAAATACAAATGGGACCATCTCGTATTGACCGTTCATGTTGATTTTTATGCATAAAATGCGAAGAGAAAGAGAAATACGAAAATTTAAGCGGAGTTTGTTTGGAATTTAAAAAATCATATGGTCCCGAAGGAAAGAACTCTTTGAAAGGTTAAAGCATAATTACAATGGAAAATACAAAAATGATAATAATTTTTTCACGTGGTAAAAAGAATTATGGTACCCTTGAGGTTTTATAACATTAAAATATTAACCAGTAAGATATTAATGAGTATAATATTTAATTAAAAGTAACTTTATTTAACTTAACATGAAACTTGTCTTGATCTTATGTTAAATTGACCAAAAACATTAAACCTTTCAATAATTCAAATAATATTTTTTCTCGAGTTTTTTCAAAAAGGGAGTAGACACTCCACTAACGTTGAAACAATACCGCAACTTAAACTAACTGTAAAACACACTAAACAATAAAAACAGCAATACAGGATTTTTTACTTTTTTAAATATAGACAATTTTAGTATTAAATGTTTCGTGAGTATTTATACACATGATTATATAAAGACTGGCTTAACTCACATCCGTTTTTCAGGTCGTCCAGTTCGGATCTGTACAAGGTCTTTCCTCATGAGCTCCCGCCGTTTGCGGCGAGGTCGCCAGTCGGGCCATCCCGAAAAACGGACTTGAGTTAATTCGGCACATACCTACATATATAATCGTAGGCTTCAATGTTTGTACCATAAACGTAGGGCCCTGCGCAAAAATAGGGACTGAAATATAGAAAAACATAATTGTCTCACTATAGAACAAACACAGATTAAGCCAGAACTTCGTATAAAGCCAAACTTAAGCAAAGTATAAATGAAATAAAACTGTACTAAAAACTAAAAGGCAAGTATAAATCATTTGATTCTATTTCAAACGAGACACCAAAAGTACGCAGATGTTTACTTGTTATTCAGTAATACCCATTTCTGCTAATATATAAAACTGTTTATAGCCGTTTCCGCAATCTTTGATGCAAAAATCTGGCAAGTTGAAACAGCATACTAAGTAATAAACATCGGGAAAGAATGTGTCTGTTACCCATTCAGGAATGTGTTCGCATAAAATTTATTACGAAGTCTGTTTGTTTTCCAACCGTTTGACGTGCGAAATAGAAATAGATACTTTATTGCCAGCTCAGTGCTGCCATCTATTTAAGTGTGTACTTGATAGCTCATTATTTATAATCTGTGAAATCGTTGATACTTTTTTGGGTAGGTGAGCCAAACTTATTACGGAATGTCAACAAATTTTGAAATAGTTGAGGCAATTCTGCTGGGGCAGTACCTAGATAGAATTATTATAGCAGTTAAAACACGATATAAAAAAATAAGTTGTGTTTGTAATTTAATTCAGATCATTTTCATTGCCCAAGGTAATAAACATGCAAACGGACCACTTGATGGTAACTGATTATCACCGTTTGTAGACAAAATGCAGTTCCAGATCTTGTGCGTAGCGAAACGAATACTGACAAGAATCTTTTTATTAAATCTAACCTTCATCTAATGTTACTAATACGTCGAGTATCTCATACATTTTAAAGTCGCAACACATTTTATGTTTCATCAGCTTTTCACTCACAGCATGTCACTGTTTTGGCTTTAATCGAAAACACTGTTTCGCTGCTATTAGTATCAAGAACCCTATAGCTTTTTTCGTGATACCTTCGCAATAACAGAGATGAATTGCTAAGACACCGACTTTGATATAATTTAAGAATATTATAATATTTAAACACAAGCTAATGAAAATAAAATCTTTACTATTTCCTAAGTTAATCAAAAATATTAAAATAAAAATTCAAAAATCGTTACTTTTTAAATAAGTTAAAAATTAAGACGTTCTGACATATCGATAAATGAATATAATGTCGTTTTAACAAGAGTCGCTTAGTGTTACACCAGTCGAGCGACGCGCAAAAAAACAGCAAAAAATTTGACCCAACTTTGACGCATAGAGTAAACTGTGCATCATCCAAAAAGCAACATCCGGAAGCAGGCACAGAGTAATATAACGCATGTAAATTCTAAACTATATAATTTTAATTCTTGAAAAATAAATTTTTTTATTCATTTCTTGTCTATGTACTACAATACTGTCTATAGGCGGTCTTAATGCCTAATGTTATTTGTACCAGTGAACTCTTGATGATGGATAGAAAAAAAAAAGTAT
>DWEE01003589.1:0-10370 GCA_018245755.1 Parelbella macleannani
GAAATTTAAATTAGAAAAATCCGATAGTACCCGACCCGGGTTTTGAACCCAGGACCTCCCGATCGGCAGTCGCGCTTGCAACCAACCACTTGACTCTTTAGTCCCAAGCTCTTTATTAATTGTTTATTTATTTAATTGGTGTAACAGTTATCCGGTACAACACAAACGTATACTGCTTATCTCTTATCATGATATTTTTACAAGAGACATAAGAGTGGAAATAGAATGAAGAAAATAAATGTGGACAACTTAAATCAAATTTAGTAGGGATCATTATCACTTAATTTTAGTAAATTTTTTCTTTTCTACTTATTTTATTTTACATCGGTTACTAGACGAGTCCCACGTACTCGTACGAATATATTATATACATATGTAGAATGTAGATATACAAAAACTATGCTGTGCTTAATGTTATAATCTAATCAATATACCTATGTATGTATCTTCGCCCCAGTATAATGTAGGTAATACATTTAGTGTTTGCCTAGACTTTCGTGTTCTGTGTTGTTTAATTTAAACGTTGTTCAGTGACGGTAATTTAAGCACTCGGCTGCCTATTTACATAAAGCTGTTAGCACTACTAATGTGCCAAAATGTCGGTAAATACTTACTACGGCGTCAACACATTTGTTATCCTGTTCGATATAAGTATCTTGTTTAGTCAATTTGTGAGAATTTCTATTGCACCATTGGAAATTGTTACTTTATCATGCGTTATAGTATTTGTGGTTTTGCCCTAATTGTTTTTATAGTTCAACCAAAACAGTAATGGTAATAAGAAATCAGTCTTAATGCCTTCGTAGTTACACATCGCAGAGTATTCGTCAAATTGCTTAATATAAACCTACAATAATTACGACCACACTCAATGAACCTGTACTTCTTGAATTCACACTGCACCAACATTGTGAAAATGCTTTCAGAACCAGATGATCCATTGTAATCATTCATTTCATTATTAATCTACGTACTTTTGAATGAAATTATAATTATCGGTAGATACACTAAATCGCACATTTTCATGTACTAACATCATATTAGGGTGATATAATGAATGGAATTAATCTTCGTTACGCTATTTGTTAAGAAAACAAATTGACCTGCTCATGTGGAGACTGTTTAGTACAAGTGTAGATGCCATCGGTAAATTAACACTGTCTCGCATAATAAGATATATAGAGGGTCTGCTGTGACCGCAGAACGTCTCTTATTTTTCTCCCCCCCGGGAGATGTTGCGATATTTATTGCAGGCAATCCATTGGGTTTCTTTGTTTAGACGTATTGTTGACGTAGGTATTTTGTGGAGATTCTATAACCAGATTGCCTTTTGTCGTCGTGCCAAATGCCACAATACACGAATGTATTCATCCAGCGGGAGGATTACCTTTGTCTACACAACCTTGTGTACGTCATGAATACAGCTCGACTAGATAAATTTAATTTCATTGTTAATCCGTTGAGTTTGTTTCGTTTTTAAGGTATTAAGGTATTATGATGATGCATGTAATGAGACGTTAAATAAATATACCGGTCAGTGTTAGTCTTCACCAATTTGTATATAAATCATGTAACATGTAATTTTTCTGTCCGTGTATATGTCACTGGACTCCTCAGATATTTAGGACATTTAAGCTTGTAGTATACAAATATATTCATGCGGAATTGAGAGGTCAAGTTGTGTTAACTGTACGCTTAATGAAGGCAGGTATTTTGATGATTTTTTTTACGTATATTTTCGTCGTACTGGTTCAAACAACTACAATCTGTTTAACAAAAATTATAATATTCGTTTCAAAAAACTTTGAACAGGACAACGTCTGTCGGGTTCGGGAATTATAAATAAATATAATTATTAATTATCACATAAATTACTAAGCGTAAAACCTCATAAAATTTCAAACTAACCCCTTTTACATTGTACTTCAGTGTCTTATAAAAGGGGTAAGTTAAAAAGAATGCAAGTGAACTAACATTACCACGCCTAAGTGAAAAAACTAACATTACTACGCCTACAAGTAATCTGAATTCATTTGTCCTATATATGTACATTACATACATCAAAAAGAAGAACTTGACGTGGAAATAAAAATTTTAACTGGAATAACCGTTTCAATGTCACGAAGATATTTTCTTTAGAATCTGAAAAAACCGTCTGTTGCCTACCAGATTGTAGCAAATGCGATGTTAACAGTAGGTATGGGTGTAGATACCGAAAGAGAGCATATTGAAATTTGTTGCGTTCCTTTCAAAACGAGTTATATGTGAATAAATAAATGCCATTCACACAAAACTATTATCTTGGCTTCGTGACTGTTTTATTACATCACTCGTCGGAGGGGTGAAAAAATATATACGACATTTCGGATTTCACTATCGCAGATTACTTATTTGATATGCTTCCGATAAAACTAAAAAAATAAAACAGTCATTTATTAGTAACAAGTTGAGTGAAATATGAATTGATAGATTGTGGAGTTGGAACCTATAGGATCAAACTACATAATATGTAGGTACCTATTAATAATATCCATCGTGTTGTGCTTCCCAAAGATAATAACGAAACATAGTACATATAACGAATTAGGTAGCAATCAAGAAAAAGAGGATAGTATTATACAAAATGTTTCAGCTATATCCTATTCATGAGTAGGAAACTATGTAGAAATAATAGATAATGAAATAAATGGGAAAAGAGAGAAAAACATAATATATGAGAGTATGGTTAATAGAAATGAACTCATAACTGATTCGTTCGTGTCGTTACTTTGTACTGTAATGCCCATTTGTTGTACAAATATATTTAACACTTAGTTTAATAAATGTTTTTGGCAATGAACGCACAGTAGCAGCTTCTGTTTGTTTGGATTTTCTCATTTGTCGTGACCCAACACATATTTAGGTAGGTACGTTCTGATTTTTATCCTGTTGCTAACCTCAATATGTGAGACGGTTAACTCGTTAAATAACTGAAAAAATAAGACGCTAGGTTTTCAAAACTAACCTACTTCGATAAGCCAAAAACAAATAAAATGTGTATAACCCAAAGTAGTACAGAATAGCGTCTTATTAGTTGACGCGTGGGACCAAACTCCCCATCTCCAGATGGAGGACGAGTGTCGACTGGAAATTATGTCGCCAATAAAGGTAGTAAGGACGCGTCTTTATTGTGTTTTCGTTATCCTTTTTAGAAGATTGCGACATGTCGACAGCAGGACAACCGTGTTTGGGGAAACGAAGAACTTCGTCGCAATTGATGATTTAATGTGTTTTTATCTTACGTATTTGTAATTCAATAATTTTTATAATCAATGAGTTCGTTTTAATAACACCCATTGAATCAGATATTGTGGGTATATTTCAAATATTTAGAAAAGATTTATCCTTTTAACTACACATTATATGTAAATCCTCAATATGTATGCTTATGTTTTGAATGTCTGAATTTTAAAATCATGTAAAAGCAAGGCAAAAGATTTATAATTTGTACACGATCCCCATCCTGAACAAAATCCATATCCGTAACCATGGCCGACTATTTAGCTTTTCTTGTTATTTCGTCCGGAAAGGAAACTTATGTACTTCAGTTAAAATTTAGAAGAATTCCTATTTTCACCCGAAATGTGATCGTATTAAATGAAAGACTTCAATATACTACAGCTCTGCACTGTAGTTTGTCGTTTTTTTAATAGTTCCCTTGAACCGAACATAGCTTTATGCCCTAACTATAAATCACTAAGGGGATTCAAGGGGTTTGGAAGATTTCCTAATGTCATATGCAGTGTTATCAAATTTGGCAAATTGTACTTGAGCAAAATCAGCTCTGTCGCATCATGCAGTCTCGAAGCAGCGCCTAAAAATTGTCGCAACGTGACCAAAGTGTTCTCCGAGGGACTCGTTGGTACAATTTGAAACGAATTGAGAACGATTTTACAACAGCGTTCTCCAGTCAATTGTATATTTTATTTCACCGCCGGGAAATCGTTGTAAAACGCCCGTTTTGAGCTGTGCGCGACCCGCACACTGTAAAAGTCGCGACGCTCACATCCATAAGTGTATTTATTTGTTTGATTCTATGCGTAATACATACCTTAGCTATTGTTTAAGGAATGCTTTTTTCTGATATTTTATCGTTGCATCTTATTTCATAAACATAACTTTAAAGTTATAAAGTTTGATCTTTGCATTTAGTAAGTGAATTTTCTTATTTAATGTATCGTGACCACTACGTTGAAGCGAAATAATCTGAAATATTTGACCTCTAAATTTCAACATTCATTTTTTTAGACAAAGAACTTAAGTGTGCTTATTTCTTATAAGTTTGATGTTTTGATCTACAAAAATTAATTAACCTACAAAATTGCATTCTTAAGGACACGAAGTAAACTGTTAATTCACTTCGCCTATCGAAGTTTTCTGGAAGCGCTTGATACATTACTTGTGCCACGTTCATCCATCATCGTGTCGAAAATTGCTTTGTTTAGCATAGAATGTCCGTGGCGGTTTTATTTTTCTATGTCAGCTAAAGAAATAAGTTGCCCCAAGATAAAATGGTCATTTATCTTTGCGTTGCTTGGGACGATAGAAAATAGAGAATGAGATTTTCCGGTCCCCTCTTAATTGTTACTGAGATTAATTTACATTGTCGTTATTTTCCAATATATCTTCTATCAAAATAAAAAATTGAATTATTGAAAAGTCGACATCGTCTATTATCTAGATAGGTAGTTTGTTGGCTATACCTGCGTATTCTCTGTCATCTGAATTGTTCGGTTGAGCAATCCCTTGAGATAATTCTGTAGGATAAGCATAACACTTCATAGCGCTTAGACTTTAGCACCGAAAATTTCAACTGATTTTGCTTCCATCACTGCGTTGTCTGTTGATTTATTTTACTTATAACTGTTATTCATTAGATCTAAATTATGCACCGTGTTGTTACTCACAGTTTCTCAAGGAATAATTATGTATTTTCGTAAAGATATTTGTATGTATATGTTCACTCTGCTTACTTGGTAACTTCTCCAAAAATTTTGTTGTTTGCTAGAACTACCGAATGTATATTCATACGTGACTCGTGACATTCATATATGAAGTAGCCGTCGAGAAAAACATGGTACTAGGTATATCAAGTAAAATTTGAACTCCCCATTGCTTCTATCATTATGATCATATTCTTAGCCGTGTTCTTGTTTGTAAATAATAGATGTCACTTCCACGACAAAAAAAGAGTTTTGTATTTCATAATTATTTGTTACGACACATGATGGTTTTAGTAGAATATAATTTTAATAATAAAAAACTTTTTACAATGTACAAAGTCCTAAGAAATGTTAGCCGAAAACTCAATTCATGCCGACACATCAAATATCATAGAAGTAACGGTCACTGAGATAGATGAGTTTCCGAATGGCGATTACTTATCAGTAAGTAGGATGCTACTTGGCCCGCTTTACTGAAGTATTCAATGTACGTATTAGAAGCCATTTAAACAGTGAGTAACCCGGGTAAAGTACATAAAAACGGTACGAAACCAATGGAATCGGATAAAATCTGCTGTCTTTCCCAGGATCTACTGAAACATTTCTTTCTTGTTTTTATTGATTCCTTACTATTATCAATTGATTCCTGTAGACTTAGAGTAGACGTAGAGTATTACAGTAATGTTTTAATTGATGTTTGTCAAGTTCAGTTTCTGAATGCTACATAGAATTCGTCATCATCATCAGCTTCAGCCTACTCTCCTACACTAGTAAATATAGGCCTCTCCAGTCGCAGGACACTAAGCTGGGTCTTTAGCGTTGAATTAGTATGTTTTAACTTAGACAACAATCATATATCGACAGTGAATGTCCATTCAGTTGAAAAAACTGATTCCACTCTTTTACTACTGATTGAATCAACGATCGATTTGTCCGTAAAAAAAAATCTTTCAAACGACCAAAAATTGGCCGTAGGTGTACATCCAGCTGTTGTTAAGCACGAAGTTACTTTTAACTGATCGCGAGGCGCAGTTTTAAACAAACTTACAAACATTATGAAAATGTAAGCATATTTTGGTACATTAAATTGTCTCTTAATCGTGTTAATGTTATCAAGTTTATTCTCTCAAGTCTCTTGTGTAACTCGCTTCATATGTTTATGCGTCTGTATAATCCTCTAAAATGTGCGCTTATTGTGAATTTTCTTGAATTAAGTCATATTTACCTTTTGTGAATGCTTGGTTGCTTAGCAAGTCGTTTAAGTAGTAAGTTGCTCAAGTTTTTACCCGTCTCAGAAGTTTTGTCTCCCGCCCGAGTTATACACATTACTCTAATCAGATTGAGTTCTTCAAGAGTCGTAACATTATATGAATTGTTTTGGTGCTTACATGTATGTACTCTTGGCAGGTTGTTTCTGATTTTGTAAAATGATCCTAAATCTTATACTATGTTAAGACGTATTCAAAGTTTTAACAGCACATCATTGACCTCTTGGTTTTCTAATATTAATAGTTTATCTTAAACAAATTTTTTATTCAACCGTGAAGGATGAAACCATCATCATTAAATATGTACAAAAATGTCTACACGATATTAAACTAGGACTACCTTATACACACATAATGTTCTATTTCAATAAACAACATATTTCAGTGGGGACTTAATAAAGTATGTATGTGTCGAACTAAATTATTTCATCATTGCCGTCGTCATGGAAACAAATTCCCAAGTGGGTCGCGTTGTGTGTAAATAATTTAACACTTTATATCCAACATTTGGAAGCCGTGCACTAATTGCAACTGTTCGAATGTAACTAATGAATGTACGAATGAATGACCGTTGCCAGCGCATGTGGCTTCGAATTGATTTTAGAATCATTGGGCGACTCTACACAGGTGTAGGTGAATAGCCGGCAGAGACCATTGAACGTATTGCATTTAATTCGAACGGTAATTACTCTACACGTACACCGCTGAACTAATGTGTGTATAGCATTTTAAATTCGGACTTTATTTTCTTAATACATTCATGTATTTATTTATTTATCACGTTATTTATATGGCAATTTATTAATCAATTCACATACCCGTTTACTTATCAATTTGTTTATCCCTAAACTTTAAATAGATACATAGATAAATCTTTTTAATTATTATGTTATACTGCCTGAATGCGTAGTAGCGTTCATCATCATTATTTCACAGAAATTTGGTAATTGTGTAATTTGTAAATAATCCAGAGAGATTTATAATGTGAGCGATTTATGTGTTTGCTTGTAATAGATCTATTGATTGAAACTATGTTACTGGGACTAAAACCCTTGCAATTGTCTAACTGAATTAAATAGAAGTGGACCCCACGAGGTCTCGCAGATGCGGTATTACAAATTAGGCGTAACGTTAATTATTCGTGTCAAATACGCTTCCTATTTAAGACATACGAGATAGAGAGAAAGAGAGAGAGAGAGACAGTTAAATATATATATAGAGAGACAGGGAAACCGGAAGTTAATTATTCTGTGCATGTCAATTATTGTCCTTTACCAGCCCATTGTGCATTTCAAAGTATGTAATTCCAAAAATGCTTAAAGGCATTTATTGGGCTCCGTGTTCTTTTTTAATTACACAATGATGCAATAATTACTTACTACCTTCATCATTTTCTATGATTATCCAAATGCATGACATATTTGTAAATGTCATGGAAAGCGTTTGTTCAAATCGTACCGCCCGCGCCGCGCTGACGATTTCGAACATTTTAAGACAGTCACGTCTTAAGGATTGAAGTAAACCCAAATAATCGTTAGTTAAGCCAGAAACTCTTCCTCGTTATCAACGAACTTTGGTCAACAGACCCGGAATGGCTGCAGCAGAATGGTAAAATAGAATAAATAGTGAAAATAATCCCACCGTGAAAGACAATATATTCTTCCCAATTAATCACTCATGCATCCACTAAAACACTTTTTTGTGTTATTTAAATATTCTTAGAACTACGTTTGAATTAAATACATAAACTAAATTATTTTCGGGCTCTCCTATCATGGCGTATTGTTATACATTTAACATCTATTAGTCTAATTACGTTTTCTACAAAACCATGTAATGAAATAAAAAATATGGGTAGATACCCATTAATGATGTAGACTAACATCATGTACAGGGCTTTCTATCTTAATGTTTGTCTTGATTGATTGGAAGTTGTATGTAAATTATATGTGAATATACGAACGGAATATACGTGAAAGTACGGGAACGTACAAGGTGTTCATTTTGAACGATTTTTTCTACTTTTTTGCCGCCTTATATGACATTGGCAGAAAAACAGTTCAATAACCACCTCGTAAGTAGAAAGGTTTTTTGGGTTGGGGTCTAAGGTGTATATTAACAACCAGCAGTTAACGATAATGACCAAAGCTCTTTGATATACTCTGAAAAGGGCACAAATGCTAGTGAAACGTTTTCACTAACGATAAGTCATAAACGCGCGATCTCCATCAACGCTCCTTAACTTAACAGATCACCTGCTACCCGTAACCGCGTCAGCGATACGAGCAATAAATTATTCCATCCGCCCATTGCGCCCTTTCATCCTATCCCTTATTATTTTTCAAACGACACAGATATTTCGATATGATAACGCAAGTGAAGTAACACGAGAGCTTCTTTTTTCTTCTATATTGAAAGATATAAGTTATTCGCTTCACGAATAGGATTCGAAAGGTCCTTACGATGAAATAATGTCATTGAATAGATCGTTTCCTATTGCCCTCGATGGTACTATTCGCTTACGATAGATTTCGTCACTAACAAATATACGATGTGATATTGCGAGCTACTTGTCAATTTGTTCATCGAAGATGTCTGTTGAGGCAATTTTGTTACATCTTCGCCAAGAATATTACTTTTTCTATTTGACGTAACCTATGACATTGACAGACTTCCTAAATATATGCTCAAGTTACTAAAAATTTAATAAATTTTATCCCAAATTATAATAATTTATTAATCGTACTTGGTCTAGTTGTCGAATGATAATTTTCTAGAAGTTTATTTTTTCTATTTTGTTTTATGTGATTTAATTACAGTAGACGGAATAACGTTATCCGATGTGGTCTTAAATAATTTCCAGTAATTATAGTCACATAACTAATTATACCTCTGTATTTCACATCGTATAGAACTTAATATAAACATTATTAATGATGATGATTATGACTGTGAATCAAATCATCATCAAGTATAAAATTGTATAATATTCATATATTGCTTAAAGAGATCTTATATACCTTATATGTAGGCATATAGGTAAATATTGTCGTCAAAATACAAACAGCCTTTTGACACAGCCTTCGGTGGTGTTAAAATTTCTAGATTACTTTAACAAAGGCTACATTCTATAGTTACTTATGTAAAAAAAAATTATTCAAAATTACACCCCATGCACATTGTAACTCAAATATTTTTTCATATTACGCGTCGTTATAAATGTTTCCGTCGGGCGAATAAGAGTGTTGGCACTTTGCGTATATTTTTCCTTTGTTTCCCCATAAAAGCTATCTGGGACGTTTTTAAGGGCGATTTTGTTTTTCAATTTACATTCGGTGTAACGAATTTGTTTATTCGGCCGACCGTAACGGTCCCTTTAACGGCCGGTTATCTGTTTAATCGCTCGTCGCGTTTATAACCAGTAGTCGAGCTTATATTAATGATTTTATTATGAAGTGACGATAATCGTTAACGACGCAACTAATAAACGTTTTAACGATACTTTGTTAGTAAATAACTAATGTTTGTCGTTGCACGTTTGTGGTAGAACTTACGAAGTACATACATTTTAATTTTTGTTTAGGACATCTCGTTTGTTGTAAACTTGCCTACGATTGCGGTTTTAGTACACAGCCACCGTTAATATCTAGCCGATATCACATGGTTGCGTTATTAAACTGAAGAATATTATTTAGTGTTTTATTTATTATTCTTATATCGGTCATATATTGTGCTGCGTAACCGTCGGTTTTCGAATAGGAATATATTATACCTATGTATAAAAGAAAATTAAACTCTTAGCAAATCCCACGTTTCGACACAAAGAATAGATTAGCTGTTGGTGATACGAGTAATAGACGTTCGCAGACGTTCGCAATTCTATTTGACGTACATACATACATATCGTGACGCCAAGTCTCTTAGGGGGTAGGCAGAGAACACGGAGACGATTTGTTCTAGTTGACGTAATTGCTTTATAACCCAAACTTAATTTACTGAACCTGTCAGTTTAGTCATTAGTGATTTTGACTGCTAAGCGAAACGCCCTCGCTTGATTCTCGCCCAGGATAACTATTATTCTGCAAATCGCGTCAGTTTATAAAGTGGATTAACTTATAAT
>DWEE01003590.1:0-10370 GCA_018245755.1 Parelbella macleannani
GTATCAAACCCGAGCTCCTTCGCATAGGTGATCAACGTATGGCTAATGTTTCAAACATGTATGAATCTACACGTGTTCCATCCTACAGAATAGTGTCTTAAATGTACATAAAAAAATGAAAGAGCTACGTTCCCTCCCTCATCAGAACACAGTTACCAATTTAGGAATATCATAAAAAATGTACCGTTTCCGACACCGTTCACTGATGAAAAGAGAAACGCTCATGATAAACAAAACTTACAGTAACGCTATCATTAAGGAACTCTCATTTCTACTTTTGAAGGATACGCACAAGAATTACGGTAATATGAGGATAATTTATATGATGATAACTAATCACATACATTTCCAAATTTACATACTTTATATAGTCCAGATATCATTTCAAAACTAAGCCATATTTATATACCGATATTCCTAGCCATATTAAGCCATGGGCTATCAACTGAACAAACGATATTTACAATGGAAAAAACAAGAATCTCACAAAAAATTATAGTTGTTAACCAAAATTGTTTGTGTGACTAGTAGCTGTGAAAATATTAAAAAATTTTGGCTGAGGAAGTAACACCAACAGTTATGTTAGACATATAGAAATCTTACTTAGGCTTTCAGTATATATACGTTGCCGAAATTACCAAAAATACATATCATCATGTGCGCAACATTGCATAAAACTAAAACAGTAATATCTATCGTACTCTCGTTACATTACTACGAAAATACAGATACGAGCAAAGGTATTATTTTGCGAATATTGTACAGACTACAAGAAGTTTATTACGATATGTATGTAGTTATGTACGTATATAGAGTATAACTGAGGATAGGACGGATGAATTCCACCAAAACAAATAGTACACTTGCGGCCAACGAAAATAGTGTGATAGCGAATAAAACTCGTAGTCTCGATGTGTTGATGATAAAAAATATCTTTACAGTTATCTATCGAATCATATCACCACAGCAGGCTCGGCCCCGGCGCGGGGTCGACGCACTCAGCATCTTGAGATTTTGGTCTTATGGAATTAGATAATCTCGATGTGGCAGCCATTTGGAATTTTCTACTGGTTACTCGACTTGTTACTACGCGAATCGATTTGAATTGCTTTTGAAGCCTTGATATTAACAATAATTACAATATAGATTGATGAACTCTATATCATCTGACACAGTACTTAGTTTTATGATATTCATCTAAACATATTATTTTAATAAATTAGACGAATGTAAAGTCGTTTCGCATTGAAAACTTTTTGCAATCACGAAAACGTCACTGAAGCCTTCGAATTTCAATTTGGAATTCTGTTTATAAATTACAATGAGTTTCAAAACATTGTCTTAATACGACAATGTTTATTTTCATGCGCACTTCATAAATAAAGAATCACTGATTAAAGTGAACGACCCAGTAATCGGCTTTAAATATTTAAATACGTGTAATTAACTGGAGGTATTTATTTTCCAAATGTCCCAAGAGAAAAATAATGACAAAAATTGAATATATTTTAAAAACACAGGTGCCATTTTTTTTAACTTGTAAGTATTTTAAGTGTAGGCACTTAATACGTGATAATATCTAGAGGGAATATGAATATAATTGCTGCTTAATTGTTCCTTTTTAATACGCTTCGAGTGCCTTACAAGGGTAATGACAACGCGTTGATCATGTTTAACAACTCAGTTTCATTTATTTATTGTTCCTTTTGCTTTACACATTAAAAAAACGTGTAAACAAGTATGCAGGCAACCCCACCATAACAGCACAATATATCTAATGGAAATCTGATGCAAATATATGAAAGAAATTTATAAAGAAAATGTGTTTTTATCCCACTCTAACATTAGGGTTTAGTAAGAGAAAAAAAAAACCCAATCGCAACCGATGGAACCAATCGAAACTAATTTATAGGTATACACAAACGAGTGAAAAAATACCATTTCCGGAACCAGACTTTTAGTCTGCACTAAATGACAATAATAATTGCTATAGAACAATTTAAATGTCTCGAAACCTTTTTATAAATGACAACATAATTAATGAAGAATACCGATATACTTTTGATACAATGTAAGTATGATATTTTTAAAACGTTATTTTATCAAGCAACTTATCCCGTCGATTCGGCTCACGGTATCTGAGCATGCGGCTGACTTGAAATAATTACCGGGCATTATAATAACAACCTACTTTTATGAAACCTTATGGCATGAGCCTACATTAAAACGTGTCCATCTCGCGAGTGACAGTCGAAGTCAGTGCACTTGAGCCGACCCGGCGACGTACTTGGCACTGACATTCGACCACTTCCAGGCATTCTAGCTCCGGATCAGTTATTCAGCGAAGTAGGTAGTATCAGTAGCTGCAGATCCGGTTGGCGCGACCCACAAACCCGGTGCACGTTCCGCGATGACCGACAACGAGGTTCCAAGCGTAATTGTACCGAGTGCAATGACCAACCGATCATTTGGGCGCTCGCGAAAACAAACTTTGTAGAGTCTCGTGACCTTCGTCACGTAATTGTTACAGTTTTTACACATGTAGAGTTCACAGGCGTCATATTGATGTTGGCAGATTATATTAAATGACGGGCTTAAGGAGGCTTATTTAGGCTGTCAGAAAACCAGCAAAGGGATCACTTCCTATTTCATCGAAGTTTGTTGCTCGTTCAGATAATTCTGCTACTTTTGGTTTCATCATTTAGCTTTTTTAATAATTATTATATTGTTACAATTATTCTATTATATTTTTGTTTCCACCTAATATTCTTTAATGTTAATTAATGTTCTTTTGTTCTGGTATTTTAACTATCACGTACTCTATATCTCTGACTATCCAAGTCAGTGGTGATTCACGGCCATGTTTGTTTAATCAGTCCAATTTAATTTTCGCACGTTTCACTAGTAACGCTTAATTGAACATATTTGAATAATCCAAATAGAAGAGTTTTTAATCCACATATTATTCCGTATTAGCTGTATTGCACCAATCCTTTTATTTGTTAGCGCGAATTATATTAAAATCGCGTAAACATAATTATTAAAGGATCAATTTTATTTAATAGTTATAAAGGAAAAACAACACCCACTGAGGAAAGGGCGCAAAGAAAGAACAATTTTAGCACAAAAAGTTAGTACAAAAAAATTAAAATTAAATAAGAATAAATAGTGTCACATTTTGCAAGCAAATATTGCATTACTATCGATTTAGATCAACAATTACGGACATATGACTTGCAAAGTAACGAGCGCTTTAAATATGAACTACGGAAATAAAGCCTAAAATTATCATCAAATTGTTGTTCCACTGTTGGACGCGGATTTCCTCTTTGAATAAAAAGGATTAAGGCCTTAGTCTGCCACGGTGGCCCAGTGCTGGTTGGGAGACTTCACACGCCTTAAAAAATATTGTGGAAAAGCACTAGCTACGTGTACCATTCCTAAAGTCCTGGTCGAGGTAGCTATATATATCTTTGGGCAGCATTTGCAAATGCTGCCTGCTCGGTAGCCACTCTTCGCTTAAAAACTAGTCTGAAAAATTAACTTATAGTTTGGCTAATATTTAACGGCACTGCGTTAAAAGGTACATCAAACAAGAATTGTAGTCAAACAAGGAATGCATGGAGCTGGCTATTTTATGTCATCTGGTATTTTAGTTCTAGATTTCTCAATAATCTTTTTGTGTAAAATGCAGATCTATCGTTGCGAAGAGAAACAATTCAGATGTATACATGATCTTTCGATATATTATATAGAATATTCCATTAATTTTAATATTATCGATCATGTGTCGATGATTGCATAGAGAGACTAGGAAGTGTCAGTTAAAATCAGTATAACGACCTGTTCTGAGAGTATTATACAATTTTTAATAATATGTAGTATTATTATTAATGTGTATGTGTATTAATGTGTGTGTATGTGTGTGTTGAAAAGGGGATAAAATAAAAATTGGTTGGTTGCAAATGCGACTGTTAAAATAGAAGTTCAGGATTCAAATCTGGGATCAGGTACTATTGGATGTTTTTAACTTAGATTTTTTAGTAGAAATTTCTAGCAGTGGCTCAGAGTCCAAATCTATGACCGGTGTATGACAATAGGCGCCACTGTGTATTCAATTGTGGGACGTGGGAGTGTTCTACACTCCGCTCAGGGATTACAGGCAGAATGTTACGTTTATTAAAAAATTATTAATTCAAAAAAACTAAATTATATATTAAACGTCTCTACTCAATTCGTTTCCTGAGTGTTGCCAGATAAGAAGTTAAAACTTCAAACTTTCTAAACGCAATAGTCGTCACGTACTTAATGTTCTCTCTTACTCGTATTATTCGGATATAAATGTTCATTATACTTACTGAAGAACGGACTTATACTTTGTGATATATTTCTAATTTACTGCTCTCAAGTGCATTACTTTTTCTGATAAACATTATAAACGCAATTTTATTAGATATATAATAAAAAAATAACAATGCTATTTTAATGTTAAAGATTATAATAAATTGTTTACAATTTAACAACTTTTCAATAAATTAAATTAATAATTATAAAGACATAAATTTATGGCTACTTTAACCTTCAACTATTCTCGTAATCTAGACCTAAATATTGGTTCAATAATTGAAGCTTTTCAATCATTGAAAGATATAATTAACACTTGACCCGTAAGTTTCCGTTCGTTTAATAAATCATTAAGCATTCGGTTGTCCGGGTGAATGAACTAACGAATATACATACATAGATATAAAGCAAACTATTAAAGAATTATTAGTGTTTCATTTGTATCGATGCCACACTATAATTGAATTATGCATTTAAATGATATCTAATCATTATAAGCCAATTAACAACAGCAAGCGCAATAATGAAACATTGTTATAGAGTTTACGTGCGATTGATCACAGATCCATTAATAAATTAATAAATAAATGTATTTATCTACTGAATCATCGGATTCAAACTCATAATATAACTCCTGATGTAACTAATTCGAATGATATAACAGCAAAACTATATTATATACGAACAATTTCGAGTTTGATGTGAAAGTCGAGGCTATGGAAAGTCGGAACAAGTCTGGCTCACTCTCTCTGCTCTGGTCAATCAATTTTCTTTAATGATTTCCGACAAGACGCCTATATCGCAATAAATATACTGTCTACTGCATTTCCTCTGAAAAATTAATCAAATTCATCTGGGGATATAATTCACTTATTCTTATATCAATGGATGGATCCCTACAATGTAAATTTAATATAAATCGTCAGATTCCTTGCTTCCAAGATGCCTTTTACTTCTTACATTTCGTATGGAAGATGTGACAGTAATGCGCGTGTTTAATTATACCTACATTTTCCGCATAGAAATACTATTTGCATTATGCAACAATCAATGTTATGCCATGTGACAAGCTATTGTACGATATGACACTATAATCATGAAATATATATCATATTTTTTTTTGGTAAAACCTGACAGAGGCAGACGGGCCACCTAATTGCATATGATCACAGTATCCTATGAATATATGCATGATCGATCATTATATGTCATTACACAAAGTACATTAGAGGATAGGCAGAGAGCATCGGGTGCTAAATGTCTCTATCCTTACATCTATCCTCTATCCTTAATTCTTCTAGATTCAGCACTTTCGCGTACGCCTATACACGCACTTCTGACTGGTATAAAATGCGATTTCAAGATATAACAGTTTAAAATACATATATGTAAAGGTGCAACACTATTCTCTCACCAATTCAAATTAAATTTTAATTGCGTCAGTACATCAACGTAAAAGATCACAGCCGTTAGTTTCACTAATAAACTTATATTGAGCAATAACATTTTCGTGTGCGGGAACCCTTAGCCGTACCCAACGATGACTCAGCCCACCCTACGCCATTAAATACCAGTCACAGGTATATCGATCGTCTATTAACTATATGGGTACTGCTATGAAACATGCGAGAGCCTTGTGCTCACTTAGGTTTTACGCATGATACTCACAGGAACCAAAATTTTTTTTTTATATTTAGAAGTAGACGATTGATATTCGAATTTCGCTCAAATATTTAAACTGAATTGAAAATGAAAATACATAACAAATAATTATCAATTTTAAACTTTGCCACGGATGTTTACGTTATAGAAATCCTAGAATATGAGGTATTATATGTTGGCAACACTGGATGATATGTGAATAATATAGACAAACTTGTTCTCTAAGTCACACGTATCTATAAGTACCTACACGTATCATTTTAGTAGCAAATAATAATTGATGTATCATAATTAATACTTTAAATTAAATCAATTCCAACATAGAAAATAAAATAAATATTTAGTAATTAAATCAAGATACTCTTTTGATTTTACGGCTTAGACGCCGGTACACGACATTCTATAGACAATTATAGCGATAGTTTAAGATTACATTTTTATTCTCCTAAACATTCTATTAACTATTTATATTCTACAAGAATAAATAGCCACCAATAGAGGTTTAAGCTCAAAAAGCTCAATGGGCAACAATTAAAAAAAAAATTGTTTCAATTGTCAACATTAATAACAGATGTAAATATTTAAATACTGATACAGCTGACTCATATTTTCGTTGTTCGTAAACATATTGGCGTACCAAGTAATGACA
Source organism: Parelbella macleannani (assembly GCA_018245755.1). Lineage (NCBI taxonomy): Eukaryota > Metazoa > Arthropoda > Insecta > Lepidoptera > Hesperiidae > Parelbella > Parelbella macleannani. The sequence continues at coordinate 6,656 of DWEE01003590.1, forward strand.
TCGTCATCAGCCATTTTATATTCCACTGTTAGGGCCTATAACGCCAAGCTGGCCAAATGCAAGTTGCCAGACTTCATACTCTTCAAAGAGGTACTTACAATATAGTAATTAGAGTAGAACTCTACGGTGCGTCAATTTCCACGCGGTGTTTTAATTGACCGCTGTGGAAAATGACATTATATCTTAAAAATGCACAATATTTTGTATTTGTAAATCAGAGGCTCTAATCTGCATTTGAAGCCCAGACCATGGAGTGGTAGGAAATAACCTACTAAGCTACTGTGGATCCACAACAAAAACGTACGAGTATATCTATTATATTTTGTTACATCAACTGCTATCTATCTGAAACGTACGATAAGCGATCTCGCGTGATTTCCTGAAGAAAGTTTGGCCGCATTGCGACACGACCGGTCCATTCGTCACGATTCTAGCCCTTTTTGCCTTCGTTTACTGTAGCTTAAGCAAATATGATTCCCCTACCGAACACATTTAAATGTATCTGAATATTATGTCGGTAATTACAAAATTGTTTGGTTAATAAACACCCTAAGATCAAGAACTCTTAATACTAACTATAGATCGTGAATTACAAATGGCTTAAAGTGACAATTTTCAAAATAATACGAGCTATAATTAAATGGGAAGAAATCATGGTTATACATGTCCCCAATGGTGTGCATGTATATTTCAGCTAAAATATGATATCGGTGTACTTAGGACAGCAGCAAACATTAATTCTATCAGCACCATTTTGGAATTTTATAAATAAAATTACTTGTCCCATAGCAACAGTCGTTACTAATAATATACTAGAAAAGGGACGCATTGCGACATTTGTACTTCCGTTTTTCGTTAAATATTTAGTATATATCCTTGTACATATGTAGGTATGTACAAAGTCACCTTATACATAATAGGTATATTCGTCGCACACAATCCCAGTAATAAAATAACATCGGATTTTCCTATTCTACTATTTTACCTATTGAAGCAGAACAAGTGTAATATGTTTTTTATTGATTACATAATTTTGGAGTCTGCCTAGCCAGCCGCACTGCGTCGTCCTGTCTGCAGTCATTCCGGCTCTCACTCGGCTCGAATCAAATACACTCATTACCATATTATTCTCAGACGTCCTCGAGTTCAATATTTTCGTTGCGAAATATACGAAGCGTTCTACTACCTTCGAAACTTCCTTAATTTGAGAAGCCGGATAATTACCCATTTCAACGCCATCTGTCTTATAACTCGACCGATAGATTTCCGAGGGTTTGTCACGTGACCGCTTGCGACGAAAGCCATAAAAGTAAGTTTTGCAAACGTCGAAAAAAGAAAGTAACACCATTATAATAATAATATACCTAATAGTAATAGTATACGCAATGACACAATGTGTATAATTCTTATATTTAATAATGACCGCGCAAAAGTTAGATTATGCACTTGACGTATAGTAGGTATGTATTATGTAGGTACATATGTAAATAAATACTCGTAATTGTGTTATGTTTTTCACTTTCCGTCACAACAGGGTCCTATTGTAAAAGGATTCTAAGATACGCCATATTCTAATCTTAATTAATCGATAAACTAATTCAATGTGAATTGTTTGATTTGATTGAAGATTTACTAATTCAATAAATTGAACTATTTTACACTACCTACTTAAAAGAGTACATTCACTATATGCGGTAAAGTAATCCACGAGGCGTGACTTATTATAAAATATAACAATTGGCAATTTAAAAGATGAATTCTTATTAAAGGAGACACGTACAAAGGTGTGTGGGCAACAGTGCCCACGACGTATCATGTTATTAATTTCTGCATACTAATGTTATGAGTTATAATTATAATTTTAACTGTTTGAGTACTATGTATTTTGTACGTATGATTCAATGTTATGTGAACAAGAAACAGGAAGAATTGCCATTACAATTGTTTTCATAAATGAATCATATAATCTGAATACAATTAAGTACCTTTTATATTCGTGAATGCGTAAATCTATAAAAAAGATTTTGAGACCATCATATACCTACCTATTTACGAAAACATTAAACAATTTACAAAAAATATAAAAAATAATGTTTACACCGTCCATTCCCGTAAAGTGACACTTAATAAAATATATAATAATATTATATATTAAACTCTCCAGTACTAATACTTACATTTTGACATTATGGCGGGAAAAGGCAGATCAGCGTTGAACCTTAAAACAAACCATTGAAATATAAGAAAATAGTTTACGCACTCTTACAAAGGAACACAATATCAACGAGAAACAACACAACACATGAAGTTATTCATTCAAAACGCAGAGAACAATACCATTCTGCGGTACCTTAGCAACTGATAAGTGTGTACGGGTTTATTATGTAATTACTATCATTAGGTGCAGGTCACAGTAAATACATATAACACAATGATAAGCAACGCTTCATAGAACAAATATATTTACATAGTACAATATTAGTTGTGTATAGACACATGCTTACTTATGTTGGCATAGAACGACGAACTATACAGTGAATAATTATACGAATAATCATTGTATGTAATAACGAAAAATTAGTCACAGTAAATGAAAACGAAAAAAAGTAGCATAAAAAATTATCGTAAACAAAATTTAAAAAAAAAATACATAATTTCCTTTAATTGCCATTTCAATTTTGCTAATTGGAAACCGTTATTTACGCGTTATTTTTTTTTGGCCAAATTTTTATTTTTGTATGCCCATTTTCCGAGTTTTAATGGATACGTTGAAAGGTATTAATGCAGGTATTTTACGTACCATGAACCGTGTGGCCGTCCGCGCGGGTCGTGCACAAATAAATCGCATTTTGTTAAAGTCTACATGAATACACATGTCATCAACATAACCAAATACATATTTAGTGAATATAATACGGCAGCTAACATTGAAATTGCAAAACAAACGCTAAATGTTAAACATAATATCTAATGGTTACGATCTATATAATCCACGTATCCGGTCAGATACGTAAAATGATATAATTATGTATAATCAATAATCATGTCACTGGCGAACCATCATTGATGCAGTATATACCATACGGGTATCGCGCTGGTCAATTCTTACCTAGAACACATATTTGTATCGTAAAGAATTGTTTGTTCTGCATATATATAACCAATAACTGATATAGATATTCACATATATATCAGCTGTCTTGTTACCATATCATTAGTGCTGTCAGGTTTGAGCTTAGAGAGCTGTATGTAGAGTTATCCCAGGATATATAGCGTTCTGTTTGATGCTTACAATTTCTCTGCCTACAAAACTTCACTAACTAATCTACAACAATCCCCGCATAGCAGCTTACCAACAACGGGGTTATATCGATTAAAGTATCTTAATGTGTCTCAAAATCCAATGAAACTACCACAATGACGTCTTAGAAATGTATATCTTCAGATATTTCTTTTATGTGAATACAGTGTACTGTGAAAACCAAATGACCGTGTCATAAGTTCATACACAATTACGAAAGATTACAATTTTTAATAGTAAATTTCTGTTTATAGTGCGGGAGTGTGTTCAGTTGAATGGGTTGCGTGCTGTAAAGTCCAGTCATTCAGCTTTCATATCATATTACTCGCGAGGGATAAGTAATAGGGCTTTTAATTTCACGGTATTCACGATACATTCTCTGAGAGCTTTAAACAGTCACTGAACTTAAATAGT
>DWEE01003591.1:0-10370 GCA_018245755.1 Parelbella macleannani
TATTAGTCGTAGAAAGTTTTTTTTTAAATTTAAAAACATTACTCAGCGCAAATTCTTATGGTTTCGAAGATGTATTTAAAGTTAGTCGTGGATATGAGATATTATGGTAGTGTTAGAAATATTATTGGTTCAAATGCGAAGTCAATTGATATCCTGTTGTAGCTATCATGGAATCTGTGTTTAAAATGACATTGCGTGGGTGTTGAATTCATGAGGTTTTTTTAAATAAAGGAGCAATGATTATAACAATCGCCTTTGCATCAGTCAGTGATAATTGCGGAACCAAAAAAGTGATATTGTTTAGCTTCTGATTGTTTAATTTCTAAATCGTTGTACCCGTTCATTAAAAGGAAATTACCATTTCTTTCATATTTCTATTTCAGTTCTTTTATAAACGCTGTCGTTATATTTACATTTTGTTAAAAAGCCTCATGAATATTTAAATGTCCAATTGATTCCCAGCGTTTCAATGCCGAAGCGTTTTTAAGAATATATTTGATAAACGACACGATTATACTAATTCAGACGTCCTTTTCTCTCTTCTAATATTGTACATTTACATTATTATTATTATCTATGACATCACGTCAGGTTTAATACTGGGTAAGCAAAGAGTACTGAGTGCCAAATATCACTTTAAAGACCTGACGTCCTCCGTCTTTATTCATGACTCTCTTCTTATATGCACGCCGGTTTGGAAGACTGCTTTTAATTTTTAAAATTTATTATAGAAACCAGATTTTCTTATAACCATAAAGGTACTCTTACAATCTACGATCGCTAATTAGAAGTAACGATCGCAAAAATGATTTTAAGAGTAGGCACTTCAATCAACGTCCTACAAACAATTACCTACGGTACGCGCTCGGGGCGTTTTAATTAAAAACTTTTGAAATATGCAGACAGCGGGTTGTTTTCTCCCTTAAATAGGTCTTGCGTGATGCAGTCGCTCCGGTGTATATAAAGACGGGAGCCTCTGCTAACCTCGTCGGGGTCTATGTATGTTAAGAATTAAAATCACTGAGCATTCGACTTGACGTGACTAGGCTAGAAGATTGCGAGGAAATTGGACATACGTGTAATAGGCACATCGAAAAAAGGACTGACTTTTCGCTTTGTGATATTTTGTGTTTTAGGCAAGTAAGGTTGTTAAATATACTCCAGATATAATTTGCAAGGTTATTATCGATATAACTGATTATCGGGCTAAGGCAGACAGTGCGAAACGTGAAACGTTCTAAATCACCTCATCTTACGTGAGGTATTCTGGCGTTGCTTGCCTCCGCAGAATTTTACACAATATCTCATATTTCCAATCTGATACCTATGTCTGTGTGAGTATTCGCATTGTTGTGCGTTCCTTTTGATAATGTTGTCATGTAATGTACATACATACGTACGTAGCAATATTAAGTCAAAAGCTTGATGTAAATTAAGACCTAAAACTCATTTGTTACATGTGACATGTACGTGTCGCTTAGGTGTAGTTCCTATTGCACAAGTCTGCGTCGCCTTCGTAAGCAAAGAAGGTACGGGTTTAATATTTGCGCTTGTTTCCTGGAATACGTTCATTTCTGGAATACGATTTCCGTGTCGTGCAAATACGCGAGATATGTGTGTACATTTGATTTCCTTAGAAACGATGTAGGTATGTATGTATATTTTATTTAAGCTTGCCGCTGGTAAATTATGATATTCATGCTATTGTCTTTTGTTTTTTTTTTTAATTGGTGCGGATTTTTGTGTTGAACATTGTACTCAACGATACCAATAATACAAAAGACAATCGTCATAATCAGATATGTCTCTATAATATTCAGTTTCTATACTTAATACATTGTACATCTATGTATCTATAATAACAAAAAAGATTATGACTAATTTGTTTCTTTTTAAAGATGCAAATATCTTGACAATGTCTTTCACGTGACAGACAGACATCTAACTGTCGGTGAATATGTAAGTTCTCATGTGGTGTATAAAATAAAGACATATCTATCTCTATCTATTTAATGAAAAATGAGTTGGAACGATAGTAATCGTATGAGGAAAGACAACGTTGAACGCAACATTTTCTTTCGTTCCCTTAAAGAGTGTAATGTTCAATCCGAATCTATTTAAATCGTAACGTAACAATTAAACACCGCTTCAATTAGCGTGTCCGCGAATTCATTCATCGAACGGTTGAACTTTTCGCTGGAACAGCGGCCAGCGCCAGCTCTCAGTATCCCGGTGTGTTGTGAAATGCGCAACTTAATTTCCGCTGAAGTGGCTCGGAAACGGTCGCTTTTAAGCGTATCCGAAACATTTTAAAAGTTGGTCTATACTTGTTATCGTATTTTGTTTTTTATAAATGTAGATACTTGATAAGCAGAAATATATAGTAGTAATTGGAATATTTGTAAGCGTTAGAATTAGTCAAAGGAAGTGTTAGCTAGACAGGTGAGCTTTTCTTGTGCATTTCTTAAAAACAAAGCTGTCCTCAAACCTCACACCTCAAATCTCTGTAGAGGGAAACGTACGGCTAAACAACGAAATCGTCTCTAGTTATTAGTGTACACAAATAAAATTTCATGAAAGAGTATGTAGAGAAATAAAAATATTTATGGAATATTTTATTTCAATACTTTTCAAACAAAATTACCCACGTCATTTATTTTAGTACACATTGTATAAGCTCTAAGCGTTTGCCCTTTTTATGGTCGTCTATGTCTCGTAATAAAATTTATTTTCATTGCAAGAAAAACGTTGTTTTAATGAGAGGTACGAAAACATCTGTGAGAAAGGGAAATAAAAAACAAAATTTGCACAGAAAACGTACTATAATTTAGTATACTTGGTATAATTATGTTACGTTCAAACAGAATTAACTTGTTTCAGTTTTTAAACGACTGTATCTAAACTCGCAACAGTGTTTGTATAAACATGAGTACTTGGAAGCGCTCGTAAAGTCGAATCTTGACTGTAATTTAACAGTATGTAAAGCGGTATAATGTTGTTTTTGATTACTTTTTTGTACGTACTCCGTGCGAACGTCGTTTTGCTTATAAAAAGGTTGTATAATTTTCGAGAGCGCTAACTCACAGTCAACAGCCACGCACGGCCCCCTTCAAGCAATATCTTATGCATAGTCGAAAGGCTTTGTTTAAAAATAAATTCTCAAAGCTCCACGAAAAGGGGGTAGAGGAGATGAGGTGGTTTTTTAACGAAGTTCAATGAGCGAAAGAGTTTTAAATTGAAGTATAATATTCTAATTATTACTGCACATTTGGTTTTGCGAATTTGTTTATTTTAATTTTACAAGCTACGTTTTCGGAACTTTGTTCCAAAAGCGGTGTTCCTCTATTTTATACGTAAAAAGGGAACTTGTACTCGCTCTGTGATTTCGAAATCAGTAATAGCGATTGTCGAAATACGTACGAGTAATGCCACTGTGGCTGATCTTAGCGAGGATACTAATGAAAGATTGGATTTACTACCAATTTGAGATTTTGTATGCATAGGTATTTTCACAGTAGATATCTACTTGATATCGATAGCCTGTCTTTTTCTCGGTCTTGAATATTAAATGGGTATTGATAATTAATCGGTTCCCGATTACATCGTTTCAAGTATCTTTTTATATTGGCATTGCTATACTAGAGCATCCACAGTTGCTCAGCAGACGGGAATGCGGAAAGTGTGACACTATGAGAATCATAAGCCCGTTTCATCCCCTGCTGGACATAGGCCTCTCCAACGGCATGCCACTCAGCACTATCTTCAGTCCTGCGTGACGTGCTTACTTAAGATTAAAATATCTCCTAAATATCTCATAAGACATGCCAGAAACTCGGAACGATTGCGCAATTCGTCGTAATTTCCGCGCCGTTTGCCCGGGTTTATGCGGCACGCTCGAGGTCCCCGGACCTCTGGCCGGGTGTTTCATAAAGTTGTTTTTATTGGCGCGTTATGTGGTAACGCGCTCCCGAACGGCAATTTGCGTAATATGTAGGAAGCTGTAACGCGTTCGATTCGATCGCCTTTAAATGCGGTATCGCATTTCATAGATATCATCCGCTGTTCGCAGCTGGGCTAATTTTATCGTTGTTTTATATTTTGTACTATGTTAATTTTATTAAGTTATTCATTCAAATTGTTGTTAAGGGTGTAATAATAATTAATGTCCTGTACCGTCAATGCTCAGTGAAGTATAAGTCAATGTTTATTTTTTTACCTCTTTTTTGAAAATGTTTTGAGCTTTTTGTTTTGTTTTGTCATTCACTGCTAGTACCCACCAATAGTTAAAATATTATATTTTATTCCATTTCTGACCGTTACCTCCTAAATTCTGAACAGTGTTGTATTTGTATTGCTCAGGACTAATATTTTTGTGATAAACATGAGATTAGGTTATATGCTAGAGTTTAAAATTATCTACGTAAATATATATTTAATTATTTATATTTGAATACTCGTCAATCGTCCATTTATCACAGTACAAACGTTGCCTAAATTGGGATCAGATGTCTGTGTCAGAGTCTTAATATATTATTTACAACCAAGATGCTGTTGAGTGATAAATAAGAAGACATAGCTAGGCAATGTGTACATTGGGACATGAAATATGTACCGGTAGCAGAGCCTTGACATCATCCTTCACCGGCTCGCCCATTAAGGTAAAGATTTATGTCCTTGGCCCTTCACCAAGGTTGTATGGTACACTTAACGAGGAGAGTTCCGTTTTTATTTCCAAAAAATATATTACAAACATAACTTGACCGGGATTTTTTTATTACAGAATATTGTTCTTTTAATAACGTTTAGTACTTTATTCTTTTGAATTATATGTGATTAGTTTCTGTTTCGAAGAAGGATATCGAAAAAGAAATTTAATAAAAATCAAAATATAATGTCATTAAAGTAAGGTTTCGAATTAACGGTAAACAATAATGTACTCAAATAATATTTAAGTTTTTAAATGATGAAATAGTTAAAATACAGATTTCGGCTTGACTGACGTTTCAGACTTGTAAATAAATATCTAACATCCATCGACTCTGTCATTTACGTACCGTTAAATACAAACACATTGGTCTAAGTAAAATGTTTACTAAATAAGTATATTCCTTTCCTTTGGTGTCGATACAGAGATTCTTCTTAAAATTTACACTGATATGTTAGTATTAAACTAAGTTCTAAATAATTTGTCCGCTTAATAAGCTTTCAAACATTCGATAAATTCAAACATTCAATAAAACAAATTTCATGAAACAAAAAGACTACCATTTACATTCCTTCCTTACTGAATTGTCACCACCTCATCTATTCTGGTCTAGTTTGTAATACGTCACCTACAGGGTAGATAAAAATTCAGCAATTCTCGAAGTAACCAAGCTGAATATTGATTATTCGCGTGCGTATGTATATCGGCATTGAGTTTATTTGTATAAATTGTGTATTACAATTCAGTTTCATTGCTAATTCACCGTTGGCCCGGTATCATCGGCTGCGTTTTTCAATGTATGTACATAGCTATCCGTATTTTATCGTACTTCAGTATCTTCTTTGCGTTCTGTACTGTTTTATCGCCGGCAACAATCGAGTGTTATGCTAAGGTTAATTTCGCAAAATCTACCAATGTATCTTCCATTTACATTTAGATGAAATATATGTACATATATTTTTAATTTTTTTATACCACGGTTTTTTTTCATAATCACCTTGTAAATTTTGATGTTATTGTTGTTCTTTAATGTGTTGAAGTGCTTTGTAAATACGTGTTCTGATACGGCTTTGAGATGATCTCAAATTGGTCTATTGTAAAGAAAGGAAGCCATCGTAAAGTTCAGAATCGAACTACCATTATTTGATATTATGACATCATTGTTATTCGGTATTAGGATACTTATCATGTGATCTACGTCAAATGATCGTGTCAGTGGTTGAAACATACCGTGCGATTAACCGATGAACACTTTCATTCTTTCTGTCGAGATAGTACTCGAACGGTCATCATAAGCGTCATCGTCAGCGTTTAGACGTCCACTGTTGAAGATAGGCCTTCCCCAATCGGCGCCACTCCTTCCGCTCCTAGGCCTTTCTAATCCAGCAGCTTCCCGCTGTCTTCTTCAGGTTATTAGACCGAACGAACGTTAATTATTGCTAGTGTGTTGTTTAACGTCCCATATGTAGGTTACTATCAATGTAAGAGTCAACTATACACTGTAGTATATTGCATGTATATTCAGTAGAAAAAGCATAAATGAACAGAGATGCCTACTACCACTCACCACTGTCGCAATGGTAGCCATTTCAAAGGTGCTGTTAGAAGCTGCATCGTAGTTCGCATTTGACAATTCCATCACGTTTGCTGTCGTTAAGCATTGATAGTTGCATTTTTGCTTTCAAAGTTAAAAGGTGGCAGACGGCTAATGAGAAGAGACGTGCAACGCTTTTCTATACAGGGATAGCAGTGCGATTCGCTTATGTTACATAGAATTTTAATCATCATAATCATCGATGATTTTGTTGATCTGCTGTAGAAGAGGAATCTCCTCTTAGATTTTAAAGATCGTCATCACGCCGCCTTGTTAAAGTTACGACTGGCAGACTTTAAACATCTTGGAGAACTCTAAAGTACGTAATTTACCTCACTACATTTTCCTTTATCCTGCATTGCTGGTACTTGACGTTTAATTCCACAATTTACATGACTTTAGATAATTTGAGATTCGCGCAAGGATTTGAACCACCCATCCAGAACGGACAGCCGAAATTTGAACCAGGAATCCATCTTTGCCTATTTTTGATTTTAATTTTGATCTTGTTTGTGCTTAGATCCGATTAGATATGAATTGCTGTCACAAGATAAAAAGCAGGCCGGGAAACCGGAACGTCTATTATAAAAAAAAAATTTCAAAATTACCTATAAAAAGAGAACGTCATATCGCGTAATCTCCCCCCAGACGACAGATGCTCCGCACATCGGGCGCCTGTGACCAATCAATACGCCGTAGTTGCGTCATGGCGGCCGCCCCAATAAGTGCGTAGTTGTCTAGTTCTTTGACCCACGCATCTGGATTTTGGATTTTGAAACACAGCTCATTAGTGTATAAAATAACTGTAATAACTACATACTCGTATATTAAAAGCAAAGTTATTCCGAACACACTAACAATTTATGGAAGGTCTGAAATGATGTTTAATTTTTGATTAGTTATTTTTTCTAAATGTCCAACATTGCCGTTTTCATTGCAGACCATACTGCTATATCGTGGTATTATATGCGCTGATGACGTAATATTTAATTATCTAAAATTGCAATATGGGTGAGAAGGCTTTTCAAATCATGTTACACAGAAACGAATCATTAAATTAACAGTTGTCGTGATATCATAATTACCCGATGTAAATTTTTTGAAATTGCCTCCGGGCTTTTCAAAGGGGTGCATATAATTATTAATGTCACCGTCTAAGGTATCGGATTGGGAACCTGTCCTAAATTCAGAGCAGACCTACCATGACCGATCAAGTCGATCGCGCGGCTGAAATCAAAGCGTACGTGGTTGGAATACCCATAACGAATTTCATTTTACCATCCCGTCTGCTGCGTAATTTTTTTCTTCAAGTATTTCTATACATTCTTATAGACGTTCTTACATCGTTAACGCATTTATGTGGAGGTTGTAGGTACTATAGTCTTCTATGTATGTATGTAGCGGCTACGTTCTATTATTCATCGCTCTTAAGTACTTAAGTAAACGGCTTTTCAACTAGGCGCTTAAGGGATGACGGTGCGGGCATATTCGATGACGCTACAAGTAATGGAATTAGGGCGTCGACCCATTCTTCGCATCTAAACAATTTACGCCTTATATTAGTTTGACTCTCAATAAAGAAAATAATTATGAAGCCTAATTGTTTAGGAGTTGTCCCCGAGCAAAGTATATGATGTGGTCGGTTTTGTGGATTTGTTAACGTTATTTGCGGTGTTGGATGCGCGGAGGTGTCGCCGCGCAGCGCGGCGGTCAATCGAAGGCGTCGGCGGAGGCGCGCATGCGCGGCGTCGCTCCGCCGCTGCCTCCGCCGCGGACCCGCAGTCGCACCGCGCATCCATCGGCGACGCCATGCCGACCGACGCTGCGACTTGACCGGAGCGCCCTGCTCTAAACACATCGAATAACAAACGCACCAATACGCGCCTCATCTTCGCCCTCGTCGAGCGGAACGGGGTAAGTTGCTTGCGGCTCGCTCTCATTCCGCATTGGGCTTTATTAGAGTGCAGTGTCCAAGGTTAAAAGCTTCCGATGTGCTTTTCCCGGATCTGAAAACTAAAGGGGATAGAGGGCGCTGGTGTGCGCGGTGAGTCATCTCTGCGGCGACATATTTTCATGGCCGCCCTCGGTTTGATCTCCTGAAGTTTGGCGTGTGATCCCGACATGTAGAAGATGTAGGTTGCAGTGGATATTACGTAAGTGCGTGAGGAGTGCAGCGGCCGTGGCGCCGGTACTTTCGACTCCGTGTTCGGCCGACCGTAGGCAATTACGGCACGCGAGGATCGCTTTCAGGAAAACATTCACCATTTTATGTTCGAACCTCGAGCTGTTCACATCGTGAATTCAGTTGTTGGCATAGTGCTGAACAGTCATGCGGTCCCCGTTTTTAACTGTGAATCGATCCAATACCGTGTCTTTTGTTATGGACATTGTGTGATTTCTTTGTTTTATTGTGCTAGTGGTTTACGGATTGAGTTAGCGTTGCGTTGGAACTAGTGTTGCGGTCCGACATTTTTCTATCGATTTGTATTTGTTATATCGTTGCGTCACTCGTTTCTAATGGTAGTGTGGGGGAGGGAGAAGGGTGTACCAAGTAAGTTTAATAGTTTTTCATTTGTGACATAGATTTTTTGTGGAATTCATTGGGTCTGAACGCGACCTTTGTGCGCTAATCGATAGTGGATCAGCTGGCGGCGCGCGCGCGCACAGAGCCGCTGTGAACGCGGCCGTGACGCCGCTCGCAGGAGTAACGGGTCTTGACCCGTTATAATCGTCTCTTTACATTCAATCTAATGGCCCAATTACTTAATGCGCTCGCTACGGTACTTGAAAATTGCAAACCGCTAACGCTGCGGACGTAACTTTAAAAAGTAACATATAGTTTGTTTAAAACATTACTAGTGAAATTATTCTGCAATGTTCCAACGTGGTAGAAGATTCTAGAAACATCAGTCGCGCAAATTTTTTCTAGATTCGCTCAGAAGTATAAATTCGTCATCGATTCTCTCGAGCATGCGCATTAACGGTTTGATTGTTGTGCAACATCGCTCACTTGTTTTCTTATTAGATTTACACAACTTGACATCGATATAAACTATTTCTTACCAAAAATATGGATTTCATATATAGTTCGCGACAAAATTGACTCCACACTGATCATATAACAACGATATTCAGAGCGAGTTCTACAAACATATATGTACCTACCTACAATAATTTAGACTGATCTAACAATGCTACTGCAATAACAGATCTTTCTAGATCGTTTTACAACAAAGAGCTTTGTCTAAAGATTTATTAATAATAAATCGGGCGCTGTCCTCTGTGGGGAAGGAAGGAAAAAATTAAAAATCATCTATTAAAGTACCGAAAATGACTTGCAAGTTAGCGCTTTCTGATTTATAATTTTCATACAACGTCGCCCGTGAACTAAATCGTGATTTTACGAACAATAAACCCATTATTTCGTGTTTCGGTTTCGCTTGCCCGACCTCGTTAGTCTCCGTACCGACGCGCAAGGATCATTTCCCGTCGGCGATGGAAATTCAGTCCACAATTCGCTCACCGACTACCCTTTGTGAATGAAATGCAATTTAATTGCATTTAACACAACCGTCAAACAACCCCGCTCAGTGGCTCATTGTTAAGATATGAAAAGTAAACCGCCTTTGTTCGAACAACCTTGAAATTGAAACGAACAATTAACCGTTCAATAAAACTCGATTTAGTTACACTGTTACCCAAAATGTTACGATTATTGCTAGCTGACAATAAGCCACGTTTTAATGTTTTCATTTATCGTTAACTCTAAATTATATTTGTAACTAACAATCCATTTATTAGTTTTATCTTTGTTCTAGATCTATTCAGACGTTTGCCTTTGAGTAAATTAAAACTGTAGTACCGTTATAATAATCGAACACTAATTACAAAGTGGTTTTACTTCCTTAATGCTTTATAAAAACTGTGACCAGAATTTCTAGCGGCTTTTATTCTCTATATACCGCACGTATGGGGCGTATAGAGCTGGTGAAAACAATGAAAATTCTATAAATATTATTTTAACTTTAATTATGTGTATGTATGTTACTTGTATTAAATTAACAGTTATGA
>DWEE01003592.1:0-10370 GCA_018245755.1 Parelbella macleannani
CATGGAAATATTAACAACATTGTACATAATTTTAGTCCACTAAAGAAACCAGTCCTCCCGAGCGCAGTCTAGGCAGATTAGTAGATATACTACAACAGTATAAATTGGAAATAAGTTGCAAACCCTTCTGCAACCGTCCTTAAGGTTTACGAGGAATTTTAACCACAGTTAATTGAAAAGAATAACCAGAATAAGAACCAAGAAGAAGAAGAATAGGGGTTAACCAACGCCTCGAACACAGTAACATTCAGAAAAAATCCCTTCTAAAGATGACTCCTCACGAAACGATCACTTTCAATCGATGGGATTCTTTAACCCCATCATTTCCATGACCGCTTACAAAGGGTAAGAAAAATTAACCGCGGATAATGACCTGATTGAGCTGAATATAATGCATTTTTATCTTCACCCCTATACCAACTAAGTCATGGTATACATGGTGTACCTACTTAGCGCTGATATGTTAATCGTATGGCTACTGATCCTGACTCCTCAGCCGGGAGTGGTAACTTCGATTTTCACCCAGGGCAAATATTTATGTGTTGGGCACAATTTATATTAGGTATAGGGGTAAGATTATGTGCTTAGATAGTGCATAGTAATAGCTACATGTGCATTTAATACTAGTGACTGTCTGATCCATAAATAACCAGCGCTTATTTTAGGGTCACATAACTGCGTGTGAGTTATTCCACATTCTACTGTTATATAACTTTCTGGATCTCGGTGACATTCGTCATATTTAGATCAAAGACATTAATTAAAATACTCAAATTTAGAACATCCAGCACCTTAAAGATGTTTTGAGCGCGAGTGCTTACCGATTTATCGCTGTTTTCGTTCATACTTGATCACATTTTCAGGCGTTAACTGTCGCCTGAAAATAGTTATTAGTTATTTATATTAAATTATATGTTTATGTTTACATTTAGTTTTTTCATTTTTTTCGACCTTAGGTAGGTCTATTAAATTTTTGTGATTTTTTTTGAGATAGATATACCAAAATCACCACCTGGGAACCAGTATCGTCATGATGTATCCTGTCCTGCAATCTATATCATGAATGAGACCAAGCTTCGCATGTCTCTGTTGCACGGTCTGCTAAATACGTGAGTTTCATAACAAGAGGAATCTTAAAGGTTGTGAATATCTCGCTG
Source organism: Parelbella macleannani (assembly GCA_018245755.1). Classification (NCBI taxonomy): domain Eukaryota; kingdom Metazoa; phylum Arthropoda; class Insecta; order Lepidoptera; family Hesperiidae; genus Parelbella; species Parelbella macleannani. The sequence continues at coordinate 1,158 of DWEE01003592.1, forward strand.
ACCAAGTGCTTGTTGTTAATGACATAGATTGTCTACCTGCCTATCTGAAATTTTGAACTCTACTAAAGTATGTACGTGGCCGGAAGGAAAGCGAAATGCTTATCCTAGAAGCAACCAGTGTAGCTACCCAACTGCATCTAATGCATACCTATACTCACCTAAACGAACCGCACGCCACAAGCAGATACAGAAGCACAGACAGATACCGATATAAAAGATGCATTGCTCTAAGTCACTCATAATTAATCTCTCGTCCGCTATTGATGACCACTTCTGCTGAGTATCGATGTGTGTACGAATTTTACATGTCAATGACGTTACAAGTCATGTTTCATAGTAACCTAGAATTACACTTAAAGGCTGTGTACGTAATTTATAATAGACGCTTACTGACACTATTTTACAATTACTATTAAAGTTTCTATTAAATATATTTCAGACATCTAAAAAATACAGAGAAAATATTTATTTATTTATATTGTTTATTTGTACACCAGCAAATAAAATAACATGCATGAACACATATGTTTCTAATGCTGGGAATACAAAATGCAGCCTTATCACTATCAGATCTCTTCCAGGTATCCTTCAGAGATCTCTTCCAGGCAACCTTCGGGTGGAAGAGATGTAAATTATTAGTAGGTAGTAGGGTAGGGGTGTACTCTAATTGAAAAGAACACTAATCAATAGTCATACTATGATAACAAATATGATCTAGGGTTGTATAGAAAGAAAAAAATATCTGTTACAGCTATCCAAATAATGATTTTAACAACAGTTTTAATGGCATCTAAAGACTGAGCCCGACGAATACTGAGAGGATGAGAGTTCCAAAGGCGAACCGCGACGATGACAAATGTTTTCTTACTAAAAGAAGTAAGAATGAGCAGGAGTAAGAAGGGAAAGATTATGAAAGGGTCGAAGGGACGGATTGTGGGACTGCAGAATATGTGACTTGTCAGAACCAAATGCGATCATTTCTGTAATTCTCTTGTTTAGAGTATGAAAATGACATTAGTTGTCTCTATAACGTAATTAATGAAATATAATCTGCAAGATGCACGATTTAATAGTATAAACAGCTAATTAAATCGCGCTATATTTTCAAAGGAATTTCGTTTTCATAAAAATCTTCCCACACCATTACGGTGTTGTTGAAGTGTACCCATCACTTTCATACATGCTCTTACCGCCAATATAGGAAGACATAAGTACATTGCGTGTTTTTGAGTACTACCAATCGTAGCACATTATCATCCAGTTATCCCAAGTTGATTGCATTGATGTGTTGATGGAAATGAAATTGAATATGGCGGCACGTTATATAGGACTGTCTACTCACACTTCTATGAAGCACTTATTCCGTGTAATGCACTCGTTATGATCAAAAGTTTCAGCAGATTTCCAATTAATGCAAGTGTAATGACGAACTCTTGCCTCTTATTTCCCCTTCCATGTAAGTGTTGGAGTGCGAATAGCGAACGTTGTTTACATTTCCTATTTTTTAGGTAATTACAAATTCACCACTCTCGATAACGTCTTATTCCAATTTTAATATTTCAGTTATTTTTAATACTATTATACAATTTTATTAATTTACCGTTGAGTTTATAGTGCTTTATTAAACGATAGTCTATGCCCACGAGTGGGATATCCTTCCCCATAAGAACTACGAACGACATTCTATATACCTACATTTAACGTAGAGAAACTCAATTTTAGTGAAATAAAGGTAATAGATTTGAGTTGATTTAATAATCTCCTTTATTGCTATTGTTTAAGTAGCAAAGTAATATTTCATCTAAATAAACTATCTTGCTAACACGAGTCCTTTTACTATATTATATAAACAAACAATAAGACATACTAGCTCTGTTTTCCCTTAATAATGAAAATACTTTTTACAACTTCAGCGTCTAGTTACTTTAATTGGAACCTTGTTAAACATTTATCAATATTAAACTTACCCATCATGCTATACTAAAGTTTTAACTTAACTATAGGTAAATGAGGTAAAAATAATAAAAAAATTGCTAAAACAAATACAAAAAATGAGTACCTTCAGAAGCGTAATCAATTTTCTCAGAGGGCGTCCCCACAAAGGCTCACTTAACTTTTCGCGGATTGCCTTCAAATCTCGTTGACGTTAAAAATAATCACATTTGAATATCTCTTCGATTTAATTCATCACAATTGGAAACGAGCCCGACGCCGACATCAAAGTGCACAGAGATTGCCAGATGGATAGTAATGCATCCAGAGTGCACCTTACAGAATTATTCGCCTATTATACACTTGCTTTGTGCATCACTCTTTTATCTCGCAAAATGACACCACGGTTATAAAGGTGCTCCCACACTAGGCGACGACGCACCACGTTGACGCACGCGTGACGCCAACTAGGCTGTGCCTTCAAAGCTCATAGAACATTATTCAAATTCATCCAGTCTATAAAACATCTTAATCAATGTTCAATGTCTAATAAAACGAATCGATTGATAGATAATTGATTCGTTAATTCAATTATAAAATACTACGAAGACGTAAAGCATGCTAAATAGAAATGACGATATCAATGTGTAGGCTTTTCAAAAATAAAAAATCATTGAAATCTATTTAGTCTGTCTGACTTTCTACATATGAATAAATAATACCAAACATGGATCTTGGTTGTTCAAAAGAGTTTCCAAAAGACATTTCACAGACATCAGTAGTTTCGGTATACTTACGCCATAACCGTAAATATGCGTTGCGCTAGCGTCAGTGCGTTTCAGCAAGTGTGGACCTAGCTTTACCATTACCGCGAGTGCTCTCCGACGTAACGCCATCGAATTTCGTTCTCGTAAAGATTTCCTTTTACCAGAATGTGAGCAACAATACTCATTGCGGCGAAAGTGACTTGTCGCGGAATATCTCGTGAACATCATAAGGATGCACTCACCACGCACCCAAAGAGGTCCCTTTGATTACGCGGTGTTTTTTAAGTTTTTTAATGGGTAATTCCTTTCATCATCGCCGAAATTAATGGCGGATGGATGCTGACAGATGAGGATGGCAATTCAATGGTTCCATTTCATACTTGAAAGTAACACGCGGCGATCGAACAAAGCGAGACGACAAGTCAAAAGCCACAAAGAAAATTACTCATTTTGAAGTATTAAAGCCTAAACAAGACAATATGTTATTCTCTAAAAGCCTGCGAAAAATGACGCCTGAAAGACTAATAGGAGGGCTCTAAGTAAGTAGCTTTTCAAGAAACAAAGTACGACGGTGTGTTTTTGTAGAACACTGAATTATCCGTTTCATCCAGGGAAATGCATGGGAACGTAGCTAGAAGTGATTATTTAAAAGTTTGTAAATTCAGATAAAAGCATGTCTCCCTAACTTGTTCAGTCAGGTTGTCGAGAACAATTTATTATTTATGGTATTACAATATACTTACACACCTTGCCCAAACATACTTTGCCCAATCTACAACATCAGGATTTTTTTTTCTAGAAAAGTCGTTAAAAATATGGTTACCTTCTTTAGAAAGTTTTGTCTCAGCTCAGTCAGTAGCTAACCAACCAGCAGAACAATTGACGTCCTAGATAGTGGGGACTTGCGGTGTAGTTCAGTTAAGAAATAAATAGAAGAGCAGCCACATTATCACTAGTCCAGTCTAAGATCCAATCCAATGCACGAATACTAATCGACCTCGCAAAATTTATTTCGTCTAAACGGTAAATACAAGGATTGATTTTTAATACAAATGAAAATCATCCATGATATACCTACGGCAAAATAAACATCGCAACTGAATCATAGATAATGTCTCTGGGCACACACTCCAAATGTTACGTTGCCCCTAGTCATCATCTCGGGCCTGATGATTAAATGTGAAATGAACACACTTACACGTGGACACAAGCAATATCCGCTAGAGTGAGGTACCCTAAGTTATCAGATTTGAACCTTTACTCCGAAATAAAAGCCTCACAAACTCAGTCTACTATCAATCCTAAGCTGCATTAAAGGGTATTGGTAGTGAAAAACGTGAAAATGCGAAATCACAGAGTTTGTATTTATATGTTTTTCGTCTCTCAATTAATTAATAAAAAACGAAGGTTTCAAACAGAGAATCCATACTAGCTAAATAGCCGGTGTTCGGTTCTGAAAGCTTTATGAAAACACCATTATATTGTAAATTCAAGAGCTAGACTCCGTTCGGTACATACAGGGGTTGTTTACCCTCGCTGGCGAAGTTTAATATCCCGCGGAGGTTTTACGAGATTTTTACAGCCGCAGCAAGTTCTCCCCTGAATACCTAATCTCATGATATTATTTATGATGAAGGTCGAAGTAGATGAAGAACGGTCTATACGATGGAAGTTTTTAAATTGTTGTAATTGGACAGGAATCACGGAACGTGAAATAAAATTGACTTACGTTAACTTATATTTCTTCAGATGAAGTGACACTATTTTAGTGAAGCTAAAATGCAGGTCTTCCGACAACACATTGGATATTTCTACTTTATTTTCTTTGTCCTGCCACAATTGTGGAAAAGATTCATATCCAGTAATGGATTCTACCTATATGAAAAACTCTTCTAAAGTTCGGCTTTCAGTAGTGAGGAAATCTCATATTATTTATCAATCACAGATTGATAAATCTGTTAAAGCTCCAGTACTGTTCAAGGTTTTTTCTCACTATATCGATAGCATGACCATTCGACTGGTTCAGGAATATTGACATATTAACCCTTACTTTTCGGGGTTAATTATGTTAATTGTGCAGAAATAAGAAAAAGCATTATGTTGATTCGTATCTACTGATCATAAATTCACGAGTTAAACAAAACTTTATACACCTTGAAGAACAGCTTTCGCTAAACTAGCACTTACAAGATTGAAAGTGATCAGGCATCAGTGATCTTGTAGTTGATAAAAAGCATAAATACAGAAGACATCCAAACACTTTTCAGGTTTTCTCAATTTTTGCTTAATTTAGCGCTATGATTACTTTGTTGTAGATACATGTAGGGGTTGCTTACCCTCGCGTGTGGCACGAGTTTAATATCACTGTAAGGTTTTACGAGATTTTTACGAGTATGCATCTTTCAGCGCTGAATTCCTAATCGCACAGTCGTGAATTTTATTTCGAAAATAAAAGACTCCTCTTTTACTTATTACACTCCTGTAAAGCCTACTTGGTATAATAAGTTTCAGAACTGTTTCTTTCATAATTAATTATCAAGATATATTGATATGAAAACGTGAAACAATGTTAAACGTAACTCATAAATGAGAATCGCAATAATGAAGGTGCATATTTCTCGGAACTGAATCTTTCCTCAATCGTTCTGGTTCCGGCGCCGTCGTTAACTCTTTGTGAAGATATCCCGCCAACTCGTAGTTGGACAGCTTGGTAGACTGTAGCCTGTAGTCTCAGCTTTGTGAAAGAAGATCATGTCCATTAGTGGAATAATAAAAGTTGTGATGATGATGATTGCAAAACTCTTTAATGATACTTTTCATATTAGTGTTTTGTCCATGGAGTTGCGATTTCAATCTTTATCTAAAAAATGATTAATGTTTAATGACTAAATTCCATAATATCTATGTATACGGAAATTATACGAATTCACCTCGTCAGTTAAGAACTGACGAGGAAGAAGGAAGAATTGGTCTATTAGTTAATTGCTGAAAATGAATAAACATTTTAAAGATGCAATTATGTTTCAATTGACAACCGATTTATTTGACAATCAACTATGCATTACCTAAAATCAAGTAAAAATTACCTAATCTACATACACTACATGAACACGAGTTTGTCTCGCTACTTGCTGCAGGAATTCATTAATCTTCATTACCACTTATCACCAAGTCGGTCGGTGGGTCGGTCGTCATTCCGTGCGAGGTCCTGACGAGCATTAGCGGTGTCCGGCACCAACTTTCACCATTAGGCGAGTGGTAGACAATAAATCGGCTTGATTTACGCCACCGCCTGCGGAGGCCATGTTACAAACGAGTTGGCTGGATTAATAGTGCGCTCAGAAGAACTACTTGAATCGGTACGTAGCTTCGACAATTGGAATGTGTAGCGCAATTGAAGTAGTTTATGACAAAGTTACAATAAGTATAACAATTGACGGTAAAATTTCGCATTGTTTATAAATAAAGAAATCTTATTCGCTTATGCATTTCATAGTCATTAAAGTACTGACAATATATTGCGGAAGTCAATAAAATACTCCGTCTAGGCTTAGGCAGCGTAGCATCATCGCTGGATCTATTCTCTGTCATATTTCTCCGTCTGTCTATCATATCTCATGTGATTTTTTTAAGTCAATAGAGTTTACCTCACATTAAGTTTACATTAGGTATGATACGCAACTAATGTATTACAGCATAAAAGGAATTTTTTTTTTCAGCCAAATAATATGTTTTTATTCCCCAATTCAATCTAAACGATACTGTGACCCAACTAGTTAAATGAATACCATAAGCATTAAATTACATTCATAAATTCAAAAATTTTAACCCAATAGTCGTATCTAATCAGTTTAATTGGCCAGGAATTTGGCACTTCATACTAAGTGCCGCACTGTGTCAGTCACTCCGAACATGGAAGAAGTAATTGAAAAAATTGATTTTATTGTTACAACGATAATATTTAACTAACGTAACTTCACGCCTGTAATCCCCAAAGGGGTTAGTAGACGAGTGTACCTACTACACTCCCACGTTTCACCGGGTACGCTTATATCCCATGGAATAGGTGGTGAGCCTTACACCGGGCACAGATCTAGACTCCGAGTCACTACTAGTACCTAATTCTAAATTAGAAAAGCCCAATATTACCCGACCCGGGATTTGAACCCAGGACTTCCCGATCGGCAGTCGCCCTTGCAACCACTCAACTAACGAGACAGTCAATATTTAACTATTTCAACCAAAGATTTCGATAGAGCAATGCAATTATATTATTAGCTCGAGGTCGAGAGTTTTCAATGACATTATTATTATATCATCAGACTAGGACTCTTAGGCAGAGATAAGTGAATTTCACATAACTCTTTACGTGCAGACCTGCCATGCCTCTTCCACATTCATCAATCTCTTCTTACATTAACATACAAAATTAAAAGTTAAAAGCGTAGATACTTGCACACAACATTTCAGTTCCTTCACAGTTTAATCTGTGTTCTTTTAGCGAGAGTACGTAGGTACATGTTAATACTTGCAACTGAACAGATTCAAGTGATACTCGTTAATTCTCGACTCAATATGAGCGAGTTGGCCAGCGGCGCGCAAGTGGGTCACGGCTGGGGATAGTTTTGGAGGTTACACTTCTAATTAGTGGCCGCTTTATATTTTCTCTAACGACTTCCGAGTTACAGTTCAGTGTAGTCTTATTACGAGTATTTAAATATTACACGCTTCCTAGTCTTCTGAGATATAATCATCTGCGACGTGGTTCACTTCGGAGCACTAGGCCATAAAGATGCGCTTTTCACTATTCAATTATTTCTTGAAGACATTAAGCGGTCACGTCCATTAAAGACGGCAGCGGTCATTTTAACACTAATAATCCAGTAAGACTATTAGTGCTAAACTGGTGTTAAACTTGGACTAACTGACGATAACAGTCCTATGGAAGATCAGTCGCAGAGGTCCATGGACAGCGGTCATTTGTGATTGCTTCCTGCTCGTTTGCTACTTCTTTACTTAAAAAAACGAAATTTTAACTGACTTAACCGAACTGTGTAATTTCATTTCACGTAATTAGAATGATTTCCCCGTAAATTGCCGATAGATTTTACACAAATATTTATTAAATTTACACAATCTCATTAACTTAAAATTTTTCAACATGCGCCATACAAGAGTAGATAATATTTGGCGATCCACATCTGATGTGTAATTTTATCATCAACTTATATATATTATCACATTGTTATTGACCTTTTTTCTCTATATACTCACGCGATAAGCTCCTAAACTATTCAGCATTATTTAAAACCTGATTGTTCTGTAATTCACGATTCTTTTGCAAATCAAAACCAAACTCTATTTAAAAATGTAATAAAAAACTAAACATTTTCAACTTACTAGAGCTATGAAAGTACGTTCCTTCAAGGTTATCCATGTTAATCCTAGCTGTTCTAGCAGAAATAAGCTAAATAAGGTAGTGATGAATGAAATCGTGCTAGAAATTGACCTTGAGACCTTGTCACAGTTGTCACGTTAAACAGGGATAAATGACGAAAATTCATCTATCACGCCTAAAATATAGCTTAAAATAGTACCAGTTTATTTAACATAATGTATATAGGTAATACTCACGGAACCTTTAGCTATAAATAATCCATTAATAATATATTAAATAGATGTAAAAAGTCCAATTTCTTGTTACATCTCTATTAAAATGATTCTTTTTATATATTTAACGAACAATTCCCGCACTGCAGTCCGAAGAGGGGAAACAGTATGCTTTCGCCGTGAGGCTGCGGTGGGGTACATTCATTATGATGCAATTATGCGATCCTGGTGCCCGCACGATCAATGCGCCGTGCGTGTACGATTGCAGAATAGCATCTACGTTATTCATGACTCAATTTAACTACACATTCTCTTCTCCACTGGCCCTTTTAAAGGGATTAACTTAATACCAACAACAGCAAAATAAATAAGCAACATAATATCACACCTGTAGGTATTTTCATAAAGGGGTAGACAGGGATTACGTCCCATGGAATAAAGGGTGACCGTATTACCAGTAGATTACTGTACTTTTAAAGTGTATAAAGCCGATAAGAGCAAATAAACAAAACATAAGTCTGTCTCATTATAAGAATTGGTGCTTAAAAATTCAATAAAAATTTTGAATATAATTTAGATAACTAAGAGAATACTCTGGACGCAATTATTAATATATTTAGGCCCTATTTTTTTAATTGGAACAAATTGGACGCAAGCTTGGGGTAAACTCAAGAGCTTGACGTAGAGATCAAGTAATACCTAAAAAGTTGAATAATGATATGTCCTTAATAACTACCTTCACCTCCTTCATGAGATACATACACTTTACATACGAGTAGCAGTTAAATATTCGTACATTTACATCATACGTAGCTAAGTAGAGTCTACGATGGTCAAACCTCGATTGGAATCGAACTATACCATATATTATTTGCTATCTAGGTATATAGGTAGGTATATAGGT
>DWEE01003593.1:0-10370 GCA_018245755.1 Parelbella macleannani
AGGAGTGTAGTACACTCCCACGTTTCACCAGTTACGTTTAAGTCCCATGGAATAGGTGGTGAGCCTATTGCCATATAATAGGCACAATTCTAGACTCCGAGTCACTACTAGTAATTCTAAATTAGAAAAATCCAATAGCACCCGACCCGGGATTTGAACCCAGGACCTCTCGATCGGCAGTCGCGCTAGCAACCACTCGACCAACGAGAGAAATAAATAAATAGATGTTTAATTAAATTTATCGACCGCGAAGCATATAGAGTGTACAGTTTTATAGTGTTATAGCGTGCACATTACTTGTTATTCGTATATAACAGTCGCAGCTTTGACTTTCTAGCATTACCACTTAGGTACATACCTACCTATATCGGAAATGGAATTAAAACTTTTGTCATAAATTACTATTTGTAGGCTTTAGTTGCGTCAATAAGCGCGCTATTCTCATTATAATGGTACAACCCGTAATCCTTACTGGCAAATAAGCGAATGATTGATTGATTGATAACATCATTGAAATTTAAATGTGATAGAAAAACATATCTAAAATGTGTGGCGAAACTGGAATAATCGTGGAAATATGACTAACCAACTTGACGGGGCACTAAGCCGATAACTATACCAAATACTGGATATTTTAACCATTCTATAAACTGTAGTAACCACTATTTACAAGATATGCAATACATGTGACTGATGGAGAGTTGGAAACCTCCGAAACTGACTTGCACATATTAAAAAAAAGATGAATGTGGGAGAGACACTCTAGGTCCGAAAGGATCGTGGTATTTGCCACTCCATGCTCTCTACCTGCCCTGTAAGGGATCTGGCGTGAAGATACATATGTATACCCACGTACTCTTTTCTTATAAATAAGATAGTTACCAATTTCTAACCACCTGAAACTCAGTAACAGGGGCACATAAGTAACGGTGAATCAAAAGATTGAATAAACGATGACGACGAAGGTTTAAGTGTATGTAGCAATATTATATCTTAATGACCATAACTATTGCAATCCTAATTTGACTTTAGTGTCAAGGAAAATTTATTATAACGATATGTAAACACAGCATGTTATTATGTAGATAAGTAGGTATGTACACATTAAGAGAAAAGAACAAGTAATTAAAGAACAACTAATGGTAATCGTCCGGGTCGTGCACTTCCTTCATTTTGACAATTTCAAATTTATCGTAGGTTCATAGTTCATCTGATATGTAACTTTACCTTTAAATTAAAATTTAATTTTTGCTCAAAGGATTTCTCTGAAATCGGATGGGGTGTATATATATAGACAATGATGAGTAGGTATAGAAGAATCACGGCAGGTCGTTAGGGATGGAAATAATTTTTCTTAGATTTATTTGGCAGAAATTTTTTTTGCAAGAACTGTATCGACATTCACAAGTGTATCTCATCTTGATTTCTTGATTTCTTTCACAAAATCTTGAATTTATATGAATAAATCAAGATTTTGTGACCTTAGGGAATAGCTACAGATACAAAATATAATTATCTTATACAAACACAAATCAGCATCTGCCTGTTTTCAATATTTTTTTATGTTAGTTTATCTCCACACGTGGCCATCTGATCCCAAAGATGGACAGAGCCTGTGTTGTGGTAACCAGGGCGATGATAAACTACATACTTAATCATCAACTTGTCTCAGTCCACTGCTGAATAAAGAACTCACTTGAGAAACGACATTGCTATTAATTATATTACAAATACATAGTTAGATAGGTCCGTTTTTTACACCCAACCTCAGAAAAAATACTTTTGCTAATCACACAGATGTTTCTCTGAAGGGGCAATCGAACCCACGACCGTCTGCTTAGCTATCAGGTTCACTGACCACTGAACCAACGGGCCAGTCTAATTAAAGTTTAAAAAGAAACGGGTGAGTGAACTAATGTGCGTGCTTAGGATTTTAGAAGCGAAATTTTGTAGAAGTCACGCTCAAAGGCAAAGTTAAAAACTACTTCGAATAGGCGTTTGGATAATTAACACGACCGCTATTGACATCAGTTAATTCTATTAGGATCTCACGATATCAAGTAGCTGATAATAGTTGTGTTCACACCAGGGGTTTGGTTCACACATTATAGGCAAATGCATATGAAGTCATTATCAAAAGTTAAGTAGGTATGTGATGACTTTATTAACGCATTTAGTTTGTTTAAGGCGAGTGCATCGAGTACTAAATATCTCTGCACTTACTCCGTGAAGGACCTGGCGTAATGATATAATAAGAATAATTGCTTATAATAGAATTTGAGATAGATTTTAATTAAACGAATTAAAAAATTAAACGCGGTTTTTATAGTGTGGTTCAGTGACACAGTCGCACTAATACCTTATGGCATTGGGTCATTCACTTATAGATGCGTATAAAAATAATGGGTAGGTATATAAAATAGTAAAGGTTACAACAGGTGCTTATAAACCTTGTGACTATCTATGACTAGGTCGTTTAATTACTGAGGGAAAAGATTCTCAATAGTGGATCTAGAAAAATAGATAGAAATACATACATTTGGTCCATCGATATAGTTACATATTAACATAAAAAAATATATATAAAAGGCCTGATGATAATTATTACGTTCTAGTACTTACAATTTCTTATATTAGATAATTGTTTAATAAAAATATTCTTATATGAATAAATAAATGTATTTACAACAAGGTATATAACTAAGTAATAATTTCATAGATTATCGTATAGACTAATGTGAAAGTTATTGTTACAACTTTATCATAAGTGCAAATATTTCCGCGGTGAGGCGAGTTGGGCGCGACACTTTCGTTAGTTGTTGAAAATGTGAAATCTTTTTACTTTTTAAAAGGATCAATTGCTATCCATTCTATTTTTGTCATGACATAGGAAATGCTATAGGCAATAATAATATTGTGTCAGCAAACTAAATCAATAGTGGTTGTTATATTTCATAAATTATAAAAATACAAGTAAGTATACCTAATTTTAAATGAGTAAAAAGTGTGCAAATCCGTTGATACATTTTTCAATTCATACATACAAAAATTTGTATTTATATTGTCACATAATAATTAAATAGTGAAAGTCCCTGAGCACAAAACCTTTTTATCTACAGTACTTAAAGTTATAAAATACTAACCAATAATATTAACAAACACTACATTCAACGTTATACTAATTTGCCAAAATATTTTGTACGAAAATAAATTGAAGCTTATCCAAATACTGCCATAAAAGAACTGAACAAGAAAGTGAGCCACTGGCCCCGCCTATTCCATCATGGTGCCGCAGCGTCTTCCACTTCCACATTTGCCTCCATATCTCATACCAACTGTCACTACTACGAGACATCTATTTATCTCCATGAGAACGAGATATCTATATATAAAATAGAATGCATCAAACAGAGATAACTTCTGATGAGCGAGTGAGATAACTATATTTGGACTTGCAGCTTACACCGCCAAGGTATTTCTGTAGTCCGAACTATGTCGGATTACTTGCATTGCAACTGCAATCTTATTACCTGAAGCAGAGGGTTGTATTTGGACTGTTCAACTGCAGCGGCCCCACGTTGTGTGCTGTCAGGTTAGACAAGGTACGAGATATGACAAATGAGCATGTTAGACAGTAATGGCGAACGGACGAATCCATGAGACTTGTTGCAATAAAATTCCATCCAAATTCTCCCCTTTGCTTTCTAACGCCTAGGAAAGATGGCGTTACTAGTACTGTTAAAGAGTTAATTTGTGTTTGTTTATCTAAAAATGCTATAATTATAATAAATGATATGTAAAGTATAAAGCATATTAAAATATGACTTTCAAAACTGACTTAAAAAATTACTATTGTGTTATTTTACTTAATTGCTCACTTTGTACACATGCTCTCTATATAGAGTTTAATTTTAATTGTTGAAATCATACCAAAACTACCTGTCTTTAAAATATAATGCGAAACACCTACAGAATAATAATGACTGTATACTTACATGCACAGACATTAACAACTTAACAGAATGACCTTTAAACGTTATTTAAATTAGTCACGGAGTGTCCATTGCGACTGAGCTAGTACGGAGGTATACCTACCTACCAGTATCGAAGTCTTAAATAGGTACTTACTTTAATTAGTTTATATGAGTATATAATGTACCTAAGTAACGAAATGCTTATTATTGACTAAAAGAATTCTCGATTTGTCTAAACCGCATAAGGATACAGGCCAGGTATAAATAAATATTAGCTAATTATCCCGATAACGTGTCTGATAAGATTAGTTGAAGCTATGAACAAACTCTGACGCGAAATATAGGGCAGAGATAAGCCGATATAAATCACCGTAATTGCTTTCACGTACTTCATATATGGTACTAAGAATATAAGCATCTCATCACAGCACCTCTACCAAAATATATAACACATCTCTAGGTTTTTGCCTTTAATTTATTAATAGAAATCTGCACAAACCTGTATCTCATGCAACGCATATAATATAAATCTCAATTTGCTATAAAAATCCCCCACTTTAATGTGATTTTCACATGCATTGATATATGAGATGCGTCTCTACAATCCGTCGAAAGAATAGCCAGGAACACGCCTCATCTTTTTCTTCTAATTATACGGCAATTCGTGGGACGCAAATTCTATTTGAACCTCTGACGGTAGTCATGCCTCTTTGGAATATTTAAATAGTGATACTCACGGTTGTTGTGGTACACAGCTCGGCGTGGAGACGTCAAACTCGCGGAAAGCACACCAGGCGAGCGGACGCGGCGCGCGCCCACGTCCGCCACCACACTGACAAACGCGCGTTTTCCGAACGAAAAAACACATAGTTTCACACAAAAAACACCTCCATATTTCGGTAAAAGTGCGGAGCGAGCCGAGATGTGTCGTCCGTGGCCGCGTTCGCATCTAAACGGCCCGAGTTTTATGTTAGATTACAGACGTAACTTTTATAGATCCTCGGTGCTATATAACGCGGTGGGCGTGTTCGGAGAACAGTAACCCCTACGTGGTGAGGTTAAGGAGCATTATGGCACGCGGCCGGTGGTGCACGGGTGTCATTAAATGTCGCGCGACGAGGGGCGAAGCGGGGGAGGTGTGTGGGTAAAGTTTTGGGTATTGATTGAATATGAGCCGGATTAGTCACTAATGATCTACAATTGGATGTTTCGCGCGCCCTAATTGATCCGGTGTGACCGACGCCTTACACGACCCCATAGTATATATCACTCTGCTACGCAGATACAGTCTGAGAATCTAGCCTTTATTACGCGGTACGCAGGTCAGTGTGTAAAATAAAAATCAAAGTTGATCGAGTAGATATTCGATCAGGTGGGCGTTCGATTACAATCTATAGTAGGTATGAGGCTCTACTGATCTTATTTATTTTTAATATCATTCTCAATAAAAATCAAGCAGCGCGTAGGTTGCTCAATCGATAGAAAAGATAAAAGAAAATATTTTCGGTAGTTAAACTTCACATATTATTTGTCTTTCTTATACTCGTTTCTGATTTCTTCCAAAGATAATTTTAGATAGAGTTCATATTTTTACTGAATAGGTATTTGACTTAAATGTTGACATTTCTGTAATAATTCCGACAAATATTAAAAACTGACTGTTACCTACAGCTAAGTCAATATTACTTTAAAATATTCTATAAGTATGTATATCACGGTTTGCCTTACTTTAAAAAGCAGACATCGCTGAAGTTGATAACAAGTTCCAATTAATGCAAATTTGCTGCAGGGGTAGAGTTTGGGAGAGATCTTAGGAACATTCTAAATATTCATGGGTACTTTTACAACTTGAGTTTAATTTTGATAAAATTGAATAGGTGTAATTATAAATGTAACACAAAATTTGGATTTTCCAACGGGTATTATTACACTTGACTTCTACTTTACTGATAACGAATATCACTTGAATTGTTATGTTCCAGCTTAGTGAGTGTGGTAAGCAGATACGCGCAGACATGAGGGAATTAAATCGGATCCTTAGAGGCACCAGCACATCTGTCGTAGACCTTAGACGTTATAACAGTTTTATTTGCAATATTATGCAGATGTATTCGGATTAGATGACCTTAGATAGACTCAGAACTTTCCAAAAAGAATCATATTTACAATTAAAATTTATAATTACGGACCCGACTACAGGTATGTATTAATTAATTTAGTGAATTCATACTTCTTGCGTTCCACATCATTCTGACGCAATCTTTTGTAAAAAGTTTTAAGTAACATTTGTATTCATTGCCTTTCTCATTGCTTGTAACATGGGTTCGAAAACAAAACGTTTTGAAACAATAATTGATAGGAAACACATAATTATATGCAATTTATATGTAGGTGTATGTACCTATTTGTAGGTGAAGCTTTTCAGAATCATACCTACTGAAAATTCTTAGCTGCTTACCCATAGGACATACCTACGCGTAACAATAGACATGTACATACGTGTCTATTAAATAACTTGCAGTTGTTTTCATCTAGAGTAAAATACTTAATTTAAATATAATTTCCCTTGCATTTATGTCCCATGTTATATATTTCAAAATCAATCTGAATTTTTAAACTCGACGGTAGTTACGTCATTTACATAAATTTATGTTGTGTAGGTAGGTAGGTATATCTAAAATGAATGTGAAATTTAGGCAATATATTAAAAGATTATTTATTATCTGCAATCCCAATATGGAAAAAGATAACTAATTAAAAGTTGGCTTCACTCGCTTTACATACCAACAAGTACATTATAATGTACGTAAGAGTAAATATTATTTAAATGGAAACCCAGCTTATTAATTATAATACTTATTTCTTTTTATTTTAATAATTTATTAAATATAATACCTGCATAATTAAGGCAACATGTAGTTTTCTTAGTAGTACCCAAATTATAAAATAATGGTAATTTTTTCGGCCAATGACACACAGTACAGCAGACGTATACATTCCGATGTCTTGGGTAGAGTCACGTCTCTACTTATGACGGAAAGCGATGCGTGACGGGTATGTCTCTACCTGCGCTACCGTGCACGCTATGTTCCACATTATTATTAAATAGAAACGTGAAGGACATATATAATATATTAATTGCACATAATTGTATACTTTGAGACTTGTTAATAATACTAGGGGAGATGTTACATAAAAATTAGACACAACTTTAAAAAAGCCCAGGTTCGATAATTATTTCAGGTGTTCTTCTCAGTAGGTACTTTCATGTACCCTAAGGTGTAAGTATATAGGAATGTTTTAAGAAATTAAGTCATATTTACCAAAGTTTTCCCAGAATACGGTAACTATTTTTCACGGTTTTATCAGTTAGTAGGCACCTGTAGGTACATTTGCCTTATTTTTGGCAGGTGCTAATGTTTTTGTCATTGTACTACCCTCTCTCAAATTCAGCATATTTAACACTGTACTAAGTAAACAATTATTCGCGAGCCGCTTTCGAAATTCTCAACCCTTCACAGCCGGGGGAGCGTCTCAAACACCGCAGAGACGACCATTAAAGGGTCTTAAGGCTTAGTCCCGTTTCAGTTCCCTCCGGTATTTCCGAAAACAAAGGCAGCAGACAGATGGGTGGTGGTGCGGGGTAGGGGGTGCGCTGGGGTGAAGCTGTAACAGTTTTACGATCGGATATACGGAGTGCTCATGCGCCCTGCAGCAAGCCCAGGTCTAGAATTTGCATCGGATTATTGACGCTGGCCGGCTCGCCTCGCCTACCGGACTCTATATTTACCTAGATATTTTACACATAAAAATATGTATTAAGCATACTCGTACCATACCTAAATTCCACTTCTATGTAGGTATGTATATGTTTCTTATATGTACATTTTTTCATTATCATTATATAGTCGCGACGGGTGCTTTACGGGATCGGTAGGAAGCACCGAGTATCAAATATCTCTATACTTACATACCTGATATGCTTATTTTGGATTCATTAATATTTTTAATACTAAAAATGATAATACGTATGTAGGTATATCAATTTTGTATCTCTGATTCTTTAAAGATTCATAATGATATGTAAATGAAGTTATTTTCTCTCTTCTCACTATGTATTGTTGCTTGAATGCGTTTTTTATTACTTAAACCACGCAGTGTCACCACGATAGCTACAGAATCGCTATAAAATTAATTCAAGCAATATTTCATCATTGACACAATTATAAACTGACAGGCCGAGTCGCCATTCAATTGATCACGAGTATAATTTAATTATTATTTATCTTATGTATGTTATTAAATGACATACCTAAATTATAGTGTAGTTAATCGAATGATTTGATCGATTAAAATTATTTGTTAAGTAGGTAGGTACATATATTATATAAACGGTAGTTGAATTTAAATAAGATTTCAACGTATTTCACAATTAAACATCTCTTGTGTATTTATACACATTATATACATATGTACCTGCTTAACTCACGGGCCATCCGAAAAACGTACCTACACGAGTTAAGCCGGTATACCTATATACCTACATATATCTAATCACTCTTTTATTGTATTTAAATTTTTTTAACAATGAAACAAGCTATATACCTACTTAAAAACATAGGTATCTATATTTATAAGTCGATATAGCCGTAATTTTATAAATAGAGACCTATTGCATATTGCATCTCGCTTTTCGTCATATTTTATATTATAATCTGCACTGACACTTCAGTAGGTATAATTATTTACTTCGAAATGATTGAAGTATCAACTAGACTTTTATCCTATTCATTGCGTCAAATAATTGATAAATCTAAATTGTCATTTAGTTAGATTAATTGTTACGATGTTATCTAACTTAGATAATCTCAGAATACCAAACACAACTAATTTAAAAGAAGGTATTTTAAAATTTTTCATAATAATAAAAATGGCATGAAATTTTCAATAACAATATTGTATTCAAGCAAATTATCGATGGATTGTATATCTAACTACCCAATTGTCGACAAACGACTTGGGATACATGCAAACATACTAAAAATACGAGATACTGGGTAAAACGCGAAAACGTTAAAAAAACGAGCAATGAAAATCGAAACGACATGAAAGAACCTACAAGTCGAAGGCAGGCACTCAGAATAACGATATGCGATACTACAGCCGCGTTCAGCCCACAATTTAAGACACAATAACGACAATATCGATCCGGATTTGCAACAATATTGCCAAGTCCCCACTTCGGTATACATTTTATGTCGCCGTTGATATTAAAAAGTTCAATATTACACGATTTTGATCTTTCACCGATGTCTGGTACAAGAATAACGAAGATCTCTACATATGGAACCATATTATAGGTTTCTGTTGGACACCTCTCACGAACATTGGACACGAACGTTATGTTAAAGTAAAATGCGTTTCTCTTCTGGTCTTCTTTGATTGGTTTCCTGATCCATAATGAGTGATCTGCTATGCTGAGTTCAACAAAATTTATACGTATATTTTGTTTGATATGTGTAAACGATATATAATCTGTGAGTTCGTTCATTATACTCGTGCATTATTGGCCTTATGCCGGCCTATCATATTGATTTCCGTTTCCCGCTCACTCGCTCTCTGACTCTGATCGCTGTAAGCTGTATTGTTTGTTCACCGTTTATATTTAAATAAATCTCACTGTATCTCGGTAAAAGCTTTCCTTATTTCCATAAACCCTTCAGTTTTCGAACTTCGGCAAAGACTTTGCCAAGGAATTAAAGTTTGAGGAAGCCCTTATTGAATTGGAGAACTTTTCTTATTTTATATTTTATATCTTAATCTGTTTATCTTCCAAGATGCTTAGATGCAATGTGTAGAACGAAGTAAAGGTGAATAATAATAATTATATCCAACTAACACTTGTCATATCAGACTCTATTAATATTAAAAGCCTAAATCAATTCATAAGCTCAAATGCCTTCCTTCAACTGTCCTTTACATATAGAAATGTATAGGAAATGATGGTACACAAAGGACGATCATTAATGTTAGTTTAACATGTTTAAGATGCTTTTCTACTTTTAAAGAGAAGTTGGAAGGGAAATTCCAGCAACAAGGTTTATCTTATTAAATTGAAAATACTGCTGTTTTCGCCATTAAGAAAGCAAGTACCGTCCATATGCGTATCGTCCAAAACAGTGCAGGTATAGCACGCTTGCAAATGTAACCGTTTCCACTTTTCATTTAATGTGAACCTTTTTACTACCACTTATATCAGTTATAATTTTTTTATATCGCTTTATGCTACTGCAAGCCTTGTTTTTACACATGTTTTATATAATAACTTTAATTTAGGTCTATATGTATGTATATGGTAATGTAAAATATGATTAAACAATAATTGAAAATTAATAT
>DWEE01003594.1:0-10369 GCA_018245755.1 Parelbella macleannani
ATTTACGAATGAATCAAGCCATAGAGATGGGCAATATTGTGACTTTATTGTTTTGGATGACGTATATTCAAACATTAAATCCTAATAATTTATTTCACTGATAAACATTAATAATAGATAATTTTGAATCTTTAATATTATAATTAAAGCAAGAATTGCTTATGTCCATCATTTCATTTAACTTTACCCTAGTAACGAGCTAACAATCTGATGCGATTCCAGGAATATCTCGCCGTTGCTGGTTAGCTAAATTTCTGGCAACAGCTGCCGATTGCGTCCCTAGATTGTACAAAATTTAATCCACATCGCACTGCAGTATTGAGTTTCTTTCTCGCTCGATTGAAAGTGTTTTTTGTAAACTGTCCCATTCTGTCGCGTAAGCTTCCTTTTAGATCTCGTATTACACGGTAGCCTCCGCAGCGTTTGAAATCTTAGATATTCCAAGTAGGTGCCGTTTATTCATACCCGCTCTCACAATTCGTTTTGGATTTTTTCATCATACTTGTTGTTAAAATGTTGCTTTTGCTGTGTTGGTAGGTGGGACTGGGCGCGGTTGCAAGCCACTTTTGTGGTGTTGGAGTAGATAACTTGTTCCACCGATTATAATTTGTCACTAATAGGTACTACCTACCTACTATGAGTAGTTGCTTCAATTATTATAATTAATTGTATTATCTACGCTGTAACTAGTTTAAAAAATTGTATTATTAATATTAGCCCTTTCTATATAATTATTACAAAATATTAGCAAACACAACACTTTCGATTCTAAAAATTCTGCGCGTTCACAGACAATGTTAACAAAAACTCACAATATCTGTTATGAACCGACACATTGGTAATGGAATATTCAGAAAAGCAAACATGATACAAATCAAATGAACGCCAAATTAACTTTCGGTTCAAAAATGCCGGAATGGGTCGCAGCTGTAGGTAAAACAAGTGATGCGTTCAAAAAACAATATTTGCTTTGCAATATACAATAAAAGATTGTAAACACAGACAGCAATTACTGCACCGGTAACATATTTGTTTAGGACTGAGAAATTGAAGTGTTTTCGAGCGTGCCAAGACATTTCGTTCGCGGTATTTCTTCGACTGCTGGCTGTAACCACTGACACTATGTCGCTGAACTTTAAAGGATATGTTTTAAATTATCCTTATAAAATATATTATATAAAATCATTTTAATTACTGTTTTTCATTTTAAGAATAACAACTTAGTTGTATCAGTCGGTAAATAATCTATGCATAAAGCGGTAAAATAATGTAACTACATACTTTCAAATATAACAAAGTTAATAGACGGGAAGACATAGCTAATCGAAAGCTACGAACTAATGAACAATGACCATTGTTCATTTGTTTTAGTAATAAAAAGCTTTTATTCACTGAATAAACCTATTCTTATTATTGTGTTCAATCATGTTTATCATCATCTGTTCTCAATTATGAATCATAGGTATACATATTTTAGCAAACTATATTAACCGTTTGAAGAATTAGCGAAAAGCGCCTTAATGTAATTCAATTTTGGTCTACTTTTTACTTAAATCGTTTAAGGTGGTAGATTAAATATTAAAATATATCCCACGTTGTTCAAAGGCTTGGCAACTATCAGTGTAAGTGCGGGCTCTCTTGCCTACTGTTCGACTGTGTAAATAATACCCGCAGAGACAATAATGAGTTGGAACAATCGTAAGGTACGTGTAATGTGTTTGATTTATTAAGCTCTGCTCGCGTTTCTAGATTGATATCGTAACAATGTTCGTATGATTCATTGTTTTAAATTTGATATGTACGTGTGTGTATGGCCATTGTTTTTTTCTTTGTTCAACATATTGTCGGATAGACAGTGTCTCCGATCGATCGTTTTTGTTTTGACACTGCTCGTTCCGATCGATCAAGTCGCTTCATGAATATTATGTTGGGATTGAAAGTAAATATGTATTGTGTTAGTAATTTGTTTGAATTCGTTAATAATAAAAACGTTGCTGATATGATTTTAATATTTTGTGTGTTGGTTGTTCTCCCTGGTGTTTTCTACCTAGTTCTTACTTTCAATAAAACCAAAAATGCTTCTGGTTTTTCAAACTCTGCTACAATGTAAAAACTAGCGCACTATTATCTTCATTTTTTTTTCTGTACCATAGTTTAATGCCAGCATTAAGACGAGCAACAAAGATTTAATTTATTTTTAGTATAGGAAAATTTTTGTATTCTTATCATTAAAATGTCGAGTTTATACTTGACCAACTGCTGTCTGCCTTCTCTGTAACAAAGGTTGCGTAATGATATACAATTAACAACAAAATTAAATATCACGAACTCTAAGAGTATAAAACATAGTAGTTAGGTACGTGTTCATTTAAATAGTATGAACAAGTATCTGTTCTTCAACTGTTCAAGTCAATTTAATAATCGAGTTAACGGTTTCACAAGTGCTCTAAATAACAATTACCTCAGTGACAATGATTCATGAAACTATGACAAACACCAAGATCGTTTATTCAATTAACATATTTATGTTCGTCATATAAATAGGTTAGGAATGCTTGTCCCAAAATTGTACGATCACCTAAATGTTTAATAGAATGACACGTAAAATATACAAGTATTTTATTCGACCAATTTATGTGACCAAGATTTTGATTACAAAATATGGCAAGGACCTTTAACTTTCCGTTATTTTAGGAGACCACATCGTAACAAAGATAAGACTTTTAACGTACCTACAAAATACACAACATATTTACCAGAATAAATGTAACAATGAAGACAAATAGTAGAGAGAATCGAAAGAAAGCCTACAATATTACATACGCTCGAAAAATTTCGCGTACGCCGGTCTTGGTATATTAAAAAAATACTGCAATTAATTACTTGCAACATCCATATTCTTAAAGGTGTCATGTACTACCAATACCTATGTAATTCTATATTATTTTAGAAGAATAATTAGTGTGAGTGAATACAATTAACGTTTCACTTACGAGTAGATACCATGAGATGTTAGAAAATTATTTTTAGTTCAATAGTAAAATTAAATACAATAGGTATTTAAGTTATATATGCGAAACGCTATATTAAAATGGAGTGGACTATTAGATACTTGTCTCCCCTATCGGAATGAGAATGCTTAAAGTCATACTTATTCAAAAGGTCCTAGGTCTTCTCTGAGAAAAGATATAAGAAACTAAATCCGCCCTACATCCACAAATACACACACACGAATACTTATAACGCAGAGGACGCAACGAGGCATCAACAACATAGGCACTTTCTAGGCAACCGTGCTACATCTTAGGCCGCATCTCGCTTTCCATCAGGTGGGATTGCAGCCAAACGCGAACCTATTTCTACATAAAAAAAAAACCAATGAGAAGGAGGAGGGAGTGGAAATATTAAAAGTTTCATTATTCGATCCTGTTACATTGCCGCGCAATCCTTTTTCCCAACTTTCCATACTATAACTGCGACGTACGCACATTACACGCGTATATTACAAGAAGGGTAATGTAATGTACTCGTATGTTATATGGTTTGCGATTATGTTACGTTTTTTACCAGTGTAACAATCACCCAGTTTCGTTTACATGTATTTGTTAGGGGTATTTTTTGTTCTTATTTCCTGTTTCTTTTGTATAAATTATGGAAATGTATTCTGGTTGTAGATTAAAATATCTTTTTTTCTTTAGTTAATACAGAAAATTGTGATATATCATCGTATCACAACGCACATTAAAACATATGAAACATACCTATATGTAGGTACCTATCTGATATTAGGTCTTTATCCGATCGAGAATCGAACCCCTTACACGATTGACCAGAGTGCTGCTCAATATGCTATATTAATTACTTTTCTAAAGTCTTTATATTGTTCCACAGTATTTCATAATACTTACAAATATTTTAATATATATCTGCAATTATAAAAGCAATAAAGAAACGCTATTCAAAAAATATAAATTATAACAATATATTTTGCGAACTAAACAAGTGAAATAAACATTCACTCGATAACACGGGCTAAAGTTGGGAGTATGTAAACGCTCAAACTAAGTTTTCTTGATACAGTCGCTCGAGGCACCACACGAGATATGATTCTCAAAACACTCGTTTAATACTCATTTCAATGCGATCTCGAGATTTTCATTTTAGCCCGAGGAAAATCGAGTTTGCGCCTCTTCATCCCACAATTCGCATCTGTGTGAAATAGCCTCGATAGTACCGAAACAGACGAGACAACAGATTGAACCACCTCCGTCTCTACCAAAAGATCCAAAGTGCGGGAAAATTCCCTTAGCGTTGTTCAGCAAAAACCTATCCTATCAAGTGAACGTAAAGCCCAAAATCCTCTGCATTGTAACCGAAAGTAGACAAAATGCAATCTGTGACTACCTACTTTGATAAAACACGCCAGATGTTGCGGTTTACGAATTTCAGCGTAACTAAAAGCTTCGTTTCGAGTTATGGGTCGTTTACTTAAATATAATACATATAAATGTAAGGGTGTGCATGAAAGCCTACGAAAATCGTGGTCGAAATGGTAGGTAACCGGCTAACGTTTGTGGTTAAAAGTTCAGAACATTTCATTTGGTCTGGATTCCACACGCGTGGGTTGTGCGCAGATTATAATTTAGAACTTATTCTAACTCTCTTATACATGTCGGCTTATGAATTGTACATTTTCTAAAATAAATAATTAGAATAGATTATTCTATTATTATTATTATATATCTATTAATAATACTATCATTATTATAACTATTGCTAATAGGTTCCATATGTTAGTAGATCGACATACAAATTAGGCGGGCATTATTTAGCACAAAAGTCTAATTATATATCATTGTCAGAAAGAAAAGCGTAGTGTAGTATATTCCCATATTTTACCAGTTACGTTTAAGTCACATGGAATAGGTGATAAGCCTATTGCCATACACCAGACATATTATGTAGATCAAGACTCCGAGTCACTACTAGAAATTCTAAACTAGATAAATCCCGACCCGGGATTTGAACTCAGAACTTTCCGGTCGGCAGTCGCGCTTGCAACCACTTGACCAACGAGGCAGTTTATGAAGAAGAACTTCATATTATTGGCAGTTATTGTAGTAATGTAATCTTACCATGTTACAAAAAATATAATGTGCACTATTTTCCTTCCTTTCGCGGAAAATTTTAAGTTAATTAGCGCGTTTTATTATTATTTCATGTTCTCCCGTGCGCGCATGGAAAACAGGATAGCAAAAATATTACCATTAACGGCACAGTACCTCTCTGATAATACATGAATAATTTTCCATAAAATATGAATTATTTTCACAATGTGTGCATAAGCACACGTGTGAGCGTGCACTCGTAATAAAGTAGAGAGATGCCTTTAATCATTCCCGTTTATTGAAAATGTAAAATTCTTTTATAAGGTAACATTTTTCATGCGTTTACATTGAAAAAAAAACATAAGTGTTGTCGTATACAAACGTGCTTTTTTAAATCATGCTTTATTCTCATTTATCTATATGGTGATATGTATTAGCTTTGATTCAAGGTGTATCGCAACGCCTTTAACCTCCCTCTGCTGGTTTTTTCCGCAACTGCTGAAAGACAAAGCTTAGTTCTTCACTTAAAAAAGCTTGGTCCAGGCTGGGATACCCAGTGGTACGTATTAGTGGTCAACATGAATCGTATAATTTTAACCCGCCTGACATCTGACGAGATTTAACCATTCTTATATCGTATAACAGAAACGTACGACACTAACCGTTTAACGTACTCCTATTATCTGAGGGTAGCGAACGCTTGTGGAAATTTACCGCTAACGGTCTCTCATACAGGCTTCAAGTACATTCGTTTTTGCTTAACTTTATAGGTATTTTGCAAACATGCAACCGCGTCAATTAATTAACATTAAAGAACATTTAATATTTGTGTATAGTGTATCAAAGTACTTAACGCGACTCTTACGAAGATTAACCCCAATGTTGATGGATGAAGGTGCCATAGAGACCAAAATACCTATACTACGATAGAACTTGAGATTCAAATATCTAGATGAAACGTATCAGATAGGTACTGGCTGACGGGTATATCGCAAGTCTCCGAAACCGGCGTGAATGTTACGTATGAAGAGATTGACGACTATAAAAAAGTACGCTAGACCTTGAAGAATACAAACATTTAGCACTATTCAGAGCTTTACATCTACCCCGTTAGGGACTTGCCTTGGAGTATAAAAATAATAATAACTTATATGATAACGTATGTGAGAACTAAATAGAACTACGTTCTCAATTACTCTTAAGGGCTTTTTTCTATTTTTTATCATACTCAATGAGTAAATTACTCCTGTATTCCGGGCAGTACATGGTCTTTTGTGACTGAACCAACTATTGTCGAACACAAAACCGTCGTACCCAGGTACCCAACCCACCAATTACAACGTATTGTCCAAAAATCTATCTCGGAGACATTTGAACATGTCATTCATACTAGCACTCAATACCGTTTCTCATTTACTGTTTAGTTACGACAAATTTGTTACATTTTCAACTTTATTTTTATTAAAATAAGGGCAATAGACGTTATACTTGGTAACTTTGTAGTGGAACTCAAAATTTTTGTGCATCGGACCTTTTGCTTGTCACATATCCTCTCCATTGTAATATTTATTTCAATAGAGTTAATGCTTTTTCAAAACGCTTTTTAGCAAAGAGTTCACATCCATATACACCTGCTCCTATAATATTCTGTTTAGAAATAATGTTAGATTCGTAGAATATTCTAAAACGGTGTTCTAGAAATGGAACGAAATTCCCAGAACGGCACAAGGAAACGTCTAATTCTCTAAAGTCCTGAATAATTGATTCTTTGCCGGCAATAAAAATCTTTGTTAACCAAAACCATCTATGAGTTTAATGACTGAAACTTTATTTCATGAACTTAAACTATTTATTATAATTAATATTTTTTAATACAATCCCCCGTCTATCGAACGTATGTATAATGCATTTCTAACAATAGTGCACATTTTTCGAAATAAAACTGTAAATTAAGAAAGTATTTCAATCTAATAAATTCACAAAAATCAATAACAAAGAGCATTTGTAATAAGAAATTCTCCAGTAATTATATATCTACTAGAACCCTTAATAACTAGTAGACGATACAAAAATGAGTATTCATGTCTGCGCGAAACATAATTTCCCCGTGAAACACGGTTTTACACGGTAGCGCAGTAAATAACATGGTGAGAAGTAATTATCGCGCATAATAACATGGATAACACATTCTACTTTCACTCAAGTACTGGCTGCACAGCCGGAACAATTAGAACACAATTAGAACACTAAAGCTTCGCTGGAACAAAATTGTCGACTGTATAAGTGCAAAAGCACACCTACTATAATTATATCAGTTTTAGAAGCATTCCGTTCAAATCGACATTGTAAAATAATGCGCGTTTTAGAATTAAATATGACTTGAAGTTGCGAGATTTGACAAAATTATGTGCGTTTAGCATTTAAGTTTGTTCTATCAATGAAGGAAAATGTCTTTCTACCCATAGTGTTTTCTATGGATGTTAATTTTCTTGTTTACAATCTGCCAGTGTGACTGACTATGGCCTTAACTTTTCTTAAGCTCGCTTTCTTATAAGTACCTACTAACTTAAGAAGAATAAGAAATAGAAGTAATTAAGTTAGTTCCGATAACGTATGAAATGTATTACGTATTGACCAGAACCAGTAATGTTCTGTAAGTTCTTAGGATTAGCGACACAATGAACGCTTTAATATGGAACTTAGATTCTCCATAAGACTTGAGACAGAATACGTTCCTTGATGGCTTATAAATTTATATAACTGAGGTTAAGTAACGGTGTGTACTAAAATAATCTACTTACAGTCACATATATACTAATTTACACGGTTACCTTAAAATAAAAGTAAATTTATATTAAGGTTTAGTTAACACTATGAGGAATACGAATATTTGGTAAGTTGCTCTGTCTAGCTCTTAATTAACCAGCCGTGATAGTATAATAATAATAATGTTATTGCATCGATGTTGAAAAATTTTATAGGAAAAACAAGAAACATTAAATACTTATAGAGTTAGGTTTTTTCAGAGAGAATATTTTTCTATGAATATTATACAGTACAAATCCGCATAGCAATCTCTTGGAGACATATCCGCATGGAAGCCGATATGGCAAACGTACATTACAGAAAGAGAGAGAGAGAGAGAGAGCGAAAGAGTAAAAATAAGACCAAGAATTTAGCATCAGCGTTTCCTTTGTCTCCGTAACTGTTAGCACAACTCTTTTAGCTGTAGCTAATGCATGACAACAGGAACTAGAATACATATACCCTCAAAGCACCGACGCCACCCTTTTGCCACCTTCTACTTTAAAGCTCTTTAAAATTCTAATCACTGAATTTTAACGGCCAACGTATAATTAAGTACATTTGTCATTTAATGCCCTCTGCCTACCCCATAAGAGAACCTTCGATACGATATATGATTTAACAAAAATATATTTTAACAGATGTACATAAGTGTTAAAAAATCTTCGCTGGAAACGTCTCCCGGTATGTAGTATCAATAACTATGGGACACAAACTTGAATCGACCAGTTGCGCCCACACAGAAAGTTCTAGAACCATTCGATATCGTTAATAATACTAATAATATACGTATGTGTGTAACGGAACAACGTTAACGCGTCACTGAATTATACAAACGCTACTGGCTTTGCGGGAACCTGTCTTTATCCATTGGTTAGTAATAGTAAACCTGATTGCTAAGACAGAGGTCGTGAGTTCGATTCCCACTCTGGACAAATATTTAAGTGACGAGTACAAGTAGTTGTTTTATGTCAGGGCTTAAAAAAGTATTTATATACTAACTATAAATATATATTTGTGAATATATGTAGTATATCAGCCATCTGGTAATAGACATAATATATGTTCTGCCTGCTTTGGGATCAGATGGCTGTGCGTGGAGATGGCTCAAGATATTTATTTTATTTATTTATTTGAATTGTTTGTATGTTGAAATGTATTACTTCTTCATCGTAATATTTTCTTGATATTTCTTCATTTTCAATACTTCTTCATCGTAATATGTAGAAATGAATTTCTTTAAACCCACGTATATGAAATTGAGACAAATATCTATTTGTGACAACTGTGCCATCCAATCTTTCTAAATTATACACAAACGACATTACATACGCCTCTTAAGTAGTATTACATCTGACGTTAAGCTTTAGCTTACATCTGATTCGACTTTGGACTGATTACCTAATCTATTTGTGTTTGCGCTACTCCACTGCTCTGGATACAGACACTAATTATACATATGAAAATAATAGTATTTGAAATATTAACGTCTAATTATTATAATTAATGATTATAAACATTAAATCTTCAATTATAATTATGTATAGGACTGAGAATATTTCTTCTATCTATATGTAGATCTAATGCAAAGAATATCATTAGATTAATTGAGATCCATCAAATACACACGTTATATTACAAGTCTATTTGTTAAATAGTTGAACGCCACAGAATAAATAATATCAGTAAGATACGTGTTTCGCTAATTCATAGATTTGTTTCGCAACAGTTTGTTGTTCTTGTTATAGTTGTCACCACAGGTAGAGCTGTCTGATGCGAACGAGGACTGCGAGCCGCTTCTCCCAAAACAGGAAGAGTAGATACATAAGGAGAATCAAGTATGATCATATTATGTTGATACCGCATCCTCTCTAAACATGTTCAACAGCTTCCACATAATTGTATTATAAATGCCATAAAATTTCCTTCCCGCCCATAATTATTATATGCAAAAAAGTACACACAAAAACACTAAATCATTTTCCACTTAATATATTTATTTAGGTCCATTACATTCGAGTGAAAAGGTCTAATTTGTATAATTGCTGTTTGATTAGCATTTCTAATCATTCTGTTTGCTCTGTTGTCCTATCGGACGTATGAATTATACGCTTGCCCCGACTAATTTATGTAAATAATAAGACCGCGAAATTATAACTTAGTCGAGACCTTCAAAGAATAACTTCCCGCAAATTATGAGAACGAAATGTGCCACTTCGTTATGATAATACGTCCATTATAAGATCGTTACAAGGTTTTTACAATATAGTTCGAAACTAGAGTGAATAGATACTTTCTAGACTGGCGTGCTGTATACTATAGTACAAGATTCACATCAGACGAGAATGTAGTCAAAAGAGATCTTATAGCGATAAAAAATTGAGGCCGTTCATTTGACATTATTTAAATAAAAATAATAAATAAAAAAAAATATTTTTCTGTATTACGTATCTAAT
>DWEE01003595.1:0-10368 GCA_018245755.1 Parelbella macleannani
CTATGTCCAGCAGTGGACTGAGATAGGCTGATGATAATGATGATGAAACTTAGATTTGCTGCCGTTATTTTCTCGGCTGCTAACCGACTCCAATGGCTTCCTGTTTCTGCTGTTGTTGTAAAATCAACATTCTGAATGGAACTGCGCACTTCCAAAGCTGTTCAGTAAGCTACAAAGCCTGCGATGATTCTCTCTACTTATTAATGTGGCAATGTTGTCATGTGGCTGAACAGACTACTGGATTAGCCGATAAGCATGATGAAGCACTCCCAGGTCTCAGTAGTACGTTATACGTCCGAAGTAGAATAGATGAGCCTACTGGCACAGATTCAGACTACGAGCTACGACTAGGAATTTCTGATTAGAAAAACTCAACATTATCCAATCCAGGACCACCCAAACAGTAATCACGCGTGCAAGTAGGTATCTACTCGACCAAGAGGCAATCTAGTCAGTATGGATAAGTTTCTAATCATCCGGGATACAAGACGTACAGTGGTTTTTACGCATAAACATATAAATTATGCAGAACTCAGTCTCTGATCCAAACGGAAAACGATTGACGGATCTTGCACTAGTATGTATGCGGAACCACTGAGACACAACCCAACACCACACCTGCCCCGTTTTTTCGGTCTCACAAACAGCGCTAATCTGTTAGCCGTGTTTATGTTTATTTGAGCGCGCGCACAATATTCGACTCGTTCCTTTGTACAGGGTAATGGCAACTAGTGTCTGTTTGACGGGCGATTTGCGAATAAGAACGTGTGTTGTCCTGCAGGGGTGTGGTTGACTATTTTTAATATATTACATTTTTATAGAGTAATGTAGCATGTGATGAGAGATACTCGTATCACATCGTAAATGAGCGGCTTAAGAAATTCCTCTCCAAAGAAGCTGCATCCGAGCAGGCTGACTTTATAAAAAGAGAGCGTATCCAAATTTTCCACATTAGACATATTAGATATGTAGATACTTATTAGATATGTACATCTATTGATTTCTCAAAATCGTTGGACTCTGTTAAGAGACCGGTACTACTCGTATGGCGCGGTCTTTTAGTTATGGGTGCACCAAAACACTATGTACATTCAGTTAGAGAGCTTTGATTGTCAGAACGGGCGAGAGAATGTCTCCACACCAGCTAGACTCTGTTGTAGCTTGAAGGCAGTCAAGTATTGACATCGCGATGGTGCTGCCATATATAGTGTTACGTTTCGTTTAACATCCGTACTAATGACCGTCTCCGCCAATCGTTTAACGTTGGTACTAATGATTATTTTCGAGACTTAATATATTATTAAGCGCAAAATGCCTTTATTTAAATTTAAAAGAACATTAAATGTTACATATTAAACGTGCCATTCAGTAATGCAAAGTAAGCCCCTGAGTACTAGAACAACTTAACCATTAGCATCTTACATGTTCCACGCTTTCCTTGAAACACTTAGACGCAGTTAACAAAATTTTCAAAATCATTTGTGTTAACGGGAATCCACGTCAACCTTTTACTTTTAGCGGAAACCTCCAATGGTAGCTATGTTGCACGTGCTATTTGCACCAGTAACAGCACTATGGATTATAAAGTTATACGTTTCTATTTCCTCTTTCCTAAAAAACACCATCCACCAATTTACTTATTATCTACTATTTCTATTATTCATCAATCCAGATATTCATAATGATTATTTAAACTTATGCTAATTAAAATATTCCGCAAGCTAACCACGGAAATGTACGTTATTCAAAGTTTACG
The DNA here is from genome assembly GCA_018245755.1 of Parelbella macleannani. NCBI lineage: Eukaryota > Metazoa > Arthropoda > Insecta > Lepidoptera > Hesperiidae > Parelbella > Parelbella macleannani. The sequence continues at coordinate 1,757 of DWEE01003595.1, forward strand.
ATACGCCCAGAACACTATGACACCATAGACAGACCAGAGACAGCCCTAGCCACAGACACGCGTTTTCATTTCCGCGTCAACTCAATAAACACGCTCGATACCGTTGCAACAGACGCGATTCAATTGTGTCGTTACACCCGCTACAAAGAGAATCTGCCTTTATATTATAATTCTTTCACTACATATTTACCTCCACATTTGTAATATGAATATAATAAAATTCAAAAGTTGAAATGTTTTGCGTTATAAATTTTTTTCTTACTAGAAAACGTTTTAGATGTTATAATTATTGTATATTCTGAATGATACCGTTATATACTTAATAGTTGTTTTAATTTTATAGACTGAAATTAATTAATCTTAGCACTTTTGAATTGAAATTTCCTAACTTGAGAGCTTATTATACGCTTCAGATAAAAATATTGTTACTAAATCATCGCCGTGCAGGATAAGCAGAGAACACCAAGTCCCAAATGTCTCTCATTTGAAACAAAATTGGTAAACTTTATTTCTACGCAAAATAAGTAATTGACTCGTGTCGTGGATGTTACTGCATGCTGCCGTCCACCTGTCCCTGTGAAACCCGAGCTCCGATACGTCTGACCGCGGACGACGAGACCAGAACCAAAATAAATTATTTTAAATAAATACCGTGGAATTAGCGCAACGATAGCTCGCGCAGCGGCCGGCTGCTGCATCCGGTCAGCGACAGCTCACCATCATCATCAGCCCGATCCTGTCTAGGGCTGGACATATTTATTTCAACCCTTTTACCGTTCCACTATGCCTCAGGGATACACACAAAACTTTCTTTATTCTCACGTCAAGTATAGGCAAAGCAGCTAAGAATGATTAAGATAGGCCGTCTCGGTGGTCGAATGGTTGCAACCGTGACTGCTGGTCGAGAGCACCGAGGGTCCAATCTTGGATCGTGCACTATTGGATCTTTCCTAGCTTGGACTTTCTAATAATGACTTGGAGTCTGGATCTGTGCCCGGTAAATGGCAATAGGATCACAAATTAAACCATTGTGGGACGTAAGCATAACTGGTGAAAGGAGGGAGTGTACAACACAACTCTGCCTACCCCTTCGTACATTTCAAGCGTAATGTTACATTGATTACAACAAATTATAACAGACTCGAGTGTAAAAATACATATTACTTGAAATTTGTTTAACAAGACAATAAACTTGTTTAATTTTGTCTTATAAGCGGTATAACTGGAGGAAACACATTTTTTCGGAACGGTAGCTTTTAATACATATAATGATGAGTAACATAAGCTACGATTCCATATAATTCAAAGAGCGTCGCTGTACAAATGGGCGGTGCTCGAGATGCAGTAGAAAGAGTGCAGTTCGCGGAAGGCCACCCATAGAGCGCGCACCTGACAAACAAACAGACGAACTCCAGAGCCGCTGCGACGGTAGCGGCTGCCCCGCGCTGCCCACCGCTTAGTTAATTGAAGGTAAGTACTTTATAGTACTGCGTGTCTCTCCCATTGTAATAGACTCTACCAACATTAGCGTGTAAACTACTTAACGTAACTTATTAATTCAGTGAATTTTAAAGAAATTTATTTAGTGGTAGAATTAGATCTTTTGCCGCCGACATTGTCAATTAACATTCATAGATTATTGCTATTATGTTATGATATCATCGCATCAGGTCCTTTACAGGTCCGGCAAAGAGCTAAAATGCTATATAGGTATCTCTATCCTTACAGATGAGACATGCTTCTTCTACGTCTATCACTTTCTTCGTAAAAGCACTCTGGGTTTGAAAACCCCGAAGTCTGCCATCAGTCAGCATCAGACTTAATCAAGATAGGTGACACTTGGTGTCCCTCGCAACTACAACATGGCATTGTATATCTTCTTGTCATTACAATTACATGTCCGAACCATCGCTCAATCGATAATAAATCAATAATAGTAATTACGTTTCTCTTTATTCTAAAACGCTAGGAACAAATTAGACTAAAGGTCTCGAAATATGTAGGTAAACGGTATAGGTTACGAGCGAGTCTCACAGATATTTTGCAATGTTATTGGATTAACGAATATTATGACTACTTTTTGAATATCGCTAAGAGCATAATCATGCCATGATTGGAAATCACAGTCTGTTCAATAAAGTAATGTGTCCGATAACGTATACTAACAAATATATAGACAGAGAAACTTATTTGAATTATTAATTTATAACAGCCCATTACAAAATTAAACGAAAATTGTATATGAAATGTACGCCATGTAAAGCAGCCCTCCGTTACAAAACGATCGCAGATTGAAATGGATGTAAACAAAATTAATGCTTAATAAATTATTATCATTATTGAACGAATGTATCTATTTAAATACATAATTTTGAAGTTTTATATAACGTATGGAAATTCAAATTCTGAACGCGTAACTGTACCTCGCGTTTGGGTACGCTGCAGACACATAAACAGTTCGATTGTTTAGGATTCTTATTGCGTTCCCGATCCAGCAATTACACACCCACTAAACACTAATAAAATCAATATAAAACCGTTAAGTAGGCGTTTTAAGCCTTTCGGAGGTCAGATTTAATGTGTGGTCTCGGTGTAGAAATAGTCGGCGGCCGGTCGGCGGGCGGGCGGCGGCAACACTCAAATAAATAAGTCGATCAACGTAACAGTTAAATCGGATTTTATTGTGTTTCCAACAGGTTCCTCTGTTTTATCGTAATTTCGTTATAAACTGTACGATCGATTAACGCGCTCGCTAAACAGATAAATTCATCAATACACTGCTCCCGTTTATAAATAAGTGAGACGTGTTGCGCCATTCCTGCGCTGCTCCCACTTCTTTGAAATAAAAGGAAATTCAAATTTGGAATTATTGACAGCAATAGCTTAAGCGACTTTTTATACATTTCGGAATGTATGCATGCTGTAGTTTATAAATTAGATTTTTGCGTCATTATTTATGTTTTGGGTAACTTGCTGTTAGCTCATTGTAACAAATAATAACATTAATAATAAATAGTAAAGATAATGCACTTGAAAATGAACTATGACGACCTCGTAATTAAGAATTCAGTCACCCATATAGGTATTTGGCCGCCTGATTACAACATCTGGTACGCACCTTCTATGTTTAGAAATTGTTCTTAGGTATTTACCTATATAAAAGGTTTTTCATTTTATTTATCAGGTATTATGTGATTTTTTTAATGAAGTAACACTAAAACAACGATCCGTTGATTCAGCGGTTAATGATGATGACGATTGAAACAGGCGATGACGTAGGTTCGATTCCCACCCGGGACAATTTATGTGAATTATAGAAAAATGTCCAACAGTGAAACAAAAAGGTACAAACAGTCGTCTCAAATTTTCATCTGTTTGTTTGATCCGTAAATTTAAGCTAATTTTTAAGTACCTACTTAAATGGTCGTCGTAAATACTTAAATGAGTAATCATCATCATCATCACCAGCCTATCTTAGTCCACTGCTGGATATAGGCCTCCCCCAATGAGCGCCAACGCGTCCTGTCCTCTGCTTGTCGCATCCAGCATCTGCCTGCAGCATTTCCAAGATCGTCATCCCATCGGGCCGGAGGGCGTCCTACACTACTTTTGCCGAGCCGCGGTCTCCACTCCAGAACTCGCCTACTCCACCGGTTGTCAGTTCTTCGTCAGATATGCTCAGCCCATTACCACTTCAGCGAGCTAATCTTTTGGGCTGGGCTAATCGTTTGAGCAGCTTTGCTTTGTTTTACTAAAGAATGTTAAACGATCTTATAAATAAATTAATTTCAGAATTATCTGCTGAAATTACTACCCATTTACCTATTAATACTTTTGTCAGTGTCGCAGACAATCATACCATATTGAGCTTAGACACATTGAACTTGGCTATGAATTTTCACATTTATGTTTTTGGTGGGATCGTTTGTTTTAAATATTTACAAACGTTTCCGTGTTTCGGAGCGTGCGGTAAGCAACTTGTGCCGGTAATTATTTTTCATTAGATAAAACACGTAAATTCTTGTCGTATCCTTTAGAAACGGTTTAAGCCATCGGCCAGAGAATATAGCTGCTAACCATTCCACCGATCCTTACTTATAGATCTGCCCAGTAGAAAACTGCAGATTAATTATTGCTGCCTTAACGTAAGTATAAAATACTTTAATTATATTTTATAAATTATACCGCCACCTATAATCAGTGATTGTGTACCAAATATGTAGTCTCAATCAGATGAAAGTTATATTAGCTACTGAACAATAGATGGCATTAGAGTACAGATGTATATTATTATTGTTTAAATGGAAATATTCAAGTTTTATTGATGTAAATAAATAACTAATAAATTTTTATTTTGATGTGTAATTTATAAACAAAATTATTACAATATTATGGAAATATTTTAAATTAAGTGTAACATTTCATTTCCCCCGATAGTATCCGAACGATGGAAATCATCATTCGATCGCAAAATGACGTTTCTCGTCAGTTGCGCTTTGTTATCGTGCCGAGTATTTTCTACAATTCTTATTAGAAAAAAAATTTTGTGTATCGGTGCAGGCAAATTTCATATGGATTTTAAAGATGAAGCAAGAACAACCATGGATATTATCAACATACCTCCTATCGTTGCCACATACCGGCACGCTTTGCACACTTTCGATGACAAATTCAAAAGTGAGCTCACAACAAACTTAGGAAAGTTAAAAACTATGATGGATGGGCTAAAAGCAGACAATCTAGGCTTCGATGACACCTTCAATGATCCGGCTTTTTGGAGGAGCCCATTTAAAGCGCCGTGTACATACATCGAAGTGTTTCAAAATAGGCTAGTGAATATGAGTATTTTTGTGTTAAAACCAGGTTTCAAGATGCCTCTGCACGACCATCCGCATATGCACGGACTTTTGAAGGTAATTTCCGGAGGAGTACGTATTAGGAGTTTTACAGAATATCCTTTGAAGGAAAATGCGAATTCTTTGGACTTTATAAGTAAGGCTAAACGTGAAGCGGCGCGACTGACTCAAGGATTACATTTAAATAGACGCTTCTTTGCGGAGATATCACAAGATAATATATGTACAGCTAATTCAGAGACATGTGTGCTTACACCAACTATATCCAATTACCATGAGATTGAGGCTTTGAACATGCCGGCAGCATTTTTCGACATCCTGTCTCCCCCTTATGATACTTTAATAGAAGGCATTGGACCTAGAAGATGTAGTTATTATAATATAGTCAATGATATAAGCACCAATTTAGTTGAATTACAGGAAACAAATGTGCCAGATTGTTTTTACTGTGATCAAGCACCATATCTGGGGCCTATGCTCTCATAGGCCCAACAAATTCCAATTATATTTTATTTCTGTGTTAATTTATACTTATGAGTGAAGTATTGATGTGTTAAAAGAAAAATGTGGTTACTGCAGCCCAAAGATGTCAATAATTTTATATGTAAGTTACATGCATCTTACTTTAAGATAAATTCCTCAAGAATGAATACCTCTTTGTAATGGCATTCCTCATAAATATTATGAGTACTGTTACTACTTAGCGGGGACAAAGTTTGCGACTTTAAACATTGTACATTATATGGGAGTAAACTTGTGAGACACATATTGACTGCTCTATGGCCCTGCACAGTAATTTCTGATCACCAAAATCAGTTTAAATTACTTTTCCCTGGTTAAATTGCTCCAGGTATAGGAATTCACAGAATGGAACCAAACCAATAAACTTGACTGAAAAGTGGTGTTATTATGAGTACTTTATGAAACCATTACATGTATAAATAACTGTACTTTTTGGTTCTATCGCATGAATTAGTATGAGAAACATGTTCATGTAAGAATATCTTGCCTAAGGCTATTGTATGGCCATTGGTACCATTACAGAAAACATTCATTATTGCTTCATGTTTTATATTTATGTTTTTAATAATTATTATTATACCTTCACACCAGATGCCTTGTAGGGTACACATAGAGTACTCAGTTACATACATTTCAATCCTTGAAGACTTGATGTTCTTTTACACTCATCGCTTTCTTCATATACATAAACACACATACACCCCTTTCAAAGGCGTTTGACTCTTCCATCAACCAGTTTCTGACCTACTTGACTTGATCAAGGTACATAAGTGAATCTTGTTCTCCCTCAGCATGTGCATTGGCCAACATCCACATGCTTATTTAATATTTTATTAGAGTTGACTCTACTATATAGTATTGAGCTCTAAGTCTGAATTTGCTTTCTGGAATTCCCTGTTCCCGTAAAGGTTTCAAAAAATTGATATTGCTTGTTTCTTACTTTTAAAATCAATTTTATCCACATATAATAGTTTTAATGATTTTTCTAACAGTCAAAAGTTTTGTAAAAAAACTTCATATTTCCTAACATACTTTGTTTGTATGTGTATATAATATTTTATTTAACTCTTTCAGTGATAGATCTATAGGCAACAATTAAAAAACAAAGCAATCCTTAGCATGGCACACCTTGAGTACACAACCATGGAGTTCAAAACTCATATATTAACAAAAACTTGAATGTGCAAAACAATAGTCCTTTAGTCTCGCTGCAGACCACAGCACAGGGTATTCGATGTCTGGCAACACAACTAATTAAATTCTACTTTTGTTAAATTTTCTCCTCTGTCTATGTACATAGTACTTACAAAATATTGGTTAGTTATGTATTAAAAAATTTGGAATTTAATTCCTGACTGTGAAAAAAATATCATTTCAATTGTGTGGGCGCAGTTAATAGACTTATTACATAAAGTTTTATTTGTGGTTAAAGGTAAAATTGTTTCAAACATATTCTTTACCAATATTATAAATTACCTTTTCAACTGGCTCTCTTCACTTCTTGTGATGTGGTACTACACCTTTTTGGTTATTTTTACTCTTAGACACAGAAACTGCACAATACTCCACTCAGGGCTCTTTACACAACGTTCTATTAAATGTTCTCACACATTTGACTTTAGAATTGTTACTGAAACTTAATAGTTCAAATGTTTTTGTGCCTTGTTTTAAAATTATAGGCGGTGCATAAAATGTTACAGATACTAGAGATACTTGATTGAATGTTAAAATTAAGTAGAATATTTACATGTTGATACCATCAGAGTTACCACTTAGTGAAGCATCACATTGCAGCTTTCATTTGTTAGGATAAGGACTGAAATGGTATAATCGGTGTCCTAAGTAAACAGGTAACTCATATATTGTAATTACTGCTTTATTTGTCTTAATATAGCTTTAATTTACAATGTATGTTGTCTTCAAATAAATTCTATCTATATATTCTTGTTCAATACAAATGTACAGCAGATTTTCTGTACAAATAGAATTTGCAAAGAGTTTTGATATTAATCACCAATTATTCTATCTATTACCAAAAGTTCAATCTGCTCTCCAAAACAATCACTTGTGGTAAGCGGAAATCTTTTCTATAGGGTTTTAAATTTAGGATTGCTTATGTCATCGATTAATACTATTTGTAATTATTGAATTTAATAATAAGGAAACCACAATTTACTATATTTATTAATTAATAATTGAAGTTATATGGTCCATTTTTAATGTTAATTAGACTAATTTTATTGTAATGTCAGCTCATATTAACAATGTGTACTGTCTTAGTTGGATCACCAATTGGTTATTAATTTCATAGTTACTTTCTTTGAATATGCAATTTAGTCATTTTAAGTAACAAGCAATGGGCTCACACAAGTGTTCCTTTGAGATATTTTGTGTGCTGTATTGTGTCAAAACAAATATTGAATATTTGATTTTCTTAGAAAATGACTCAATCTGTCAATTAATAGCGCAACGTTAATAATGAAAACTTTTTTAGGTACTCCAGTTGCTAGTCAATTTAAATGGTTCAGTATTTCGAAAAATCTTCTGTTAGTATTCACTGTTAAAATTTGTTAAGTAGTTGTTCACTTTAAATGTTTGTTTCTTTTTCTTAATACGATTTATAGTGTTTTAAACTTAAACTGCGTGTTATTTTACTGATTCATATTTAAGAATATATTCGTAGGTATGTTTTTTTTTATTTGATAATTGTATTGGATGTCACATCCTTCTACAATATGTATCACCTGAGATGACAAACTCCTCGCCAGGCACGGCGAAGTCGTGTTTTGAGTATGGAGGTATTAAACATACTGTTTTCTGCTAACTATGAATCTAGTAATTTAATATTTGTCTACCTTCACACTGGCTATGCGTCCATGTTGTAAATCTTGTTATATTATAGCCGAAAGTCCTCTTTGTGTTCATTTTCGTATATCAATGAAATATTTCACCCTGGGATGTAATTTAACTCGATAATAATGAGCACATAGCTTTGGTAATGTCAGTTTATTAAAATAACTATCGGTGTGTCGTAATCGCGTCAGAGACTTGTGTACATTCCACATAATTATTACTTTACTAGTTGTAGTCGATTTAGTCATCTATGTGAAGTTTGTGATAGTAACTGAATGTTATCATCGATTAACTTAGCTTTTAGATAAATAGCTATAAATGATTACCTGATGTAGAAATTTATTGAATTATCTAACAATGATATGCAAATATTACAATTTT
>DWEE01003596.1:0-10368 GCA_018245755.1 Parelbella macleannani
CGGTGTATGGCAATAGGCTCACCACCTATTCCATGGGACGTAAACGTAACTGGTGAAACGTGGGAGTGTACTACACTTCTCTGGCTACCTCTTCAGGGATTACAGGCGTGATGTTACTTTATACACGTTAATGTATAATACGTAGGTTTTGCATGTGTGCAGCTGCATACTGTGTACGTATTTTAGAATTGATTGGTAAAGGGAGGTAGGGGGTAGGAAGGCATATTGACAGGGCAATAAAATCTGAAAAACAAAAATAAAGGCTAGAATAACGAACTAGATTTGGTTTTGCTTGTTTTATTTCAATCATTTGCTCTTACAAAATATGTTCAATGCAAAGGAACATGACTCGTCACAATAAAACATGCTTCTTAGTACCTTTGTTTTTAACTATATATTAATTTAGTTTCCATTCAGCATAACTATAAATAATGTGGGTCACGTAAAATGCTCATAGCACAATATAGAAACTTGCAAACACTTTGTAACAAAATAGATACATAACTTTCCTCTATGTATTTTCTCTGCGAGAAATGCTTTTCGACTATTATCATAGTTATGCCAAACCCCACGCACTAACACAACGAAGAACATGTCCCTTAAAAATATTCTTTCTTACTAACAATTTCATCTTTTTTTTTACATTTTTAGAAATTTTTATTTTTGCATTTCGTATCACTAGTCTACCTAACTAAATTTTTAACTATGCTATGCTACCGTCTAGACTAGTCTGCTGGGTAGAACACCACACTAAATTAATACACATTGGACAAATACATTCGTATCAACCTCTCCGACAGATTTTACTTTTTTTTCCGTTTAATTTTCTTTCTTTCTTTACACTTATTCAACTACATAACAAAAGAGGTGAAAGCAAAACTTGTTGAACTGAAACTTATCGAGAATGTTTTCGCTAATCCTTAGTTCACTTAGCACTAAGGCGGCGGGGGCGGGCGGCTCGCTCAGTCCAAATTAAATTAATTAAAAACTAACAAAGGAATCTACCCTAGAGCCGGCCCGCGCTGCGCCCGCTCGCCACTCATATATTATTCTAACACCTAGTCTATGTACCTTAGCGTCGAAACATTTTCTTTCTATTCTAACCTATCTATATTTAAGCCTAGGTCTACAGCTAGCCTTCGATTCGTCGCCACACCCACAGCTTCCCTTATCTGTTAAAACGGGCCGAGCGCTCCCTAATATTAAATGACTTATTTTAAAACATTTACTTAACCCTTGAATTTTAATCGTCGACATGATTTTAAGTTGTATCGTAGTTTTGGTATTTAGGAATTGGTTCCCCCTATGCATTTGTGCTCTCTTAACCTTGGATAACCCTACTACGTAACGACAAGCCTCCCCTCGTAATCTCATCGTAACGTAACTATTCTATCACACACTCTGAGAATGTCGAAGCGAGATAACTAGGAACATCTACGGTTTTATTCTCGTATTCAATCTTTTATCCTCATGTGTGATAAATGTAACGATCAGACAGCCATGTTTTCGTTTAAATTCACATACAAAACGCTATAAACACAGAGTAACATTATATTAGAGCTACGTTTACGGTAAGTTCTCTATTACCTGTAAAAATATCGCGCAAAGCACATGCAACTGCTTACAACGTATTCACATCTGATCATTAGTTACTTAAAAACGAAGCTGAAGGCACTACCATCAAATTAATATTATTGCTTATAATGAAGGAAGCCTTAGAAAAATAATTTCGTGCTGTAATAATTTCGCTTTTGACGGTGTTACTCTACTCACGATCACACGCGACGGGGCCGAGCCTGCGCGCAGGCGCGGCTCCCTTGCAACATATTGGTGCGAGTCACACTGATTATTGCATTGTACCATTTTATCGGAACATCGATTTGCACTATGGAATGAAATAAACGTACTCAAGTCTTAATTAATGGACACGGAATAGGATGGGTCGCATACACCTTAAGAGTCGCTTATGACCGAAAAGTTAGGAATTAGGATCACATTTAGACATTTATACAAAATAATGCTTTTATTATTTCGACAACGATTTTTAAATGCAAATTTAAGCGGAAATATCTATCGGAAGACTGCTTTTACAGGAAGCCACAGTGTACATCGAACACTAAACGATCGAATTACTTAACTAATTAGCACGCGCGAGGCGGCACTTCGCACTCTGTGGTTACTAAATTGTCACAAGTAAGGCGGTTACAATCAGTACAATAAATTTGGCATGATCAGAAGTTATACGAGTATTACTCTGATCTGTGGAGTATTATGGGCTAGTATGTCTCGATTGATACACTAAGGAAACTGCCGTCTCGTTCTGGCGACGCGAGTTTTCACGGCCTGGGAGTTGCTGAGTTCGCGCTATCAGGCAGTCAGCTTAGTAATATAGTGAATTTTGATCCTTCCTTAGTAAAATCAATTTCGAGTTAGTATCTATAAATAAATTATAGCCAGTTCTTGAGGAGACATATCTCATTTACGCTACTGTAGACTGTAAGCGAAATTCTTTCACAAAATATATTCGAGCCTATACCTGACTGAAAAATAAAGAATACACAATAAAGATCTACATATTACTCGTCCGCTACGTACAAAATCTGTAGTTATCTATCTCAGTTCCTGTATCGTTTAAAGTCGGGTCACGTGGATTGAACAAATTGGTTGTTGCTTATAATCGTCAGTTAAAATACAGTTACATATAAAACATTTTATCTAGTCTTCAGTCCGTGTGTTGTATAAATATTTTCCTACTTCTTACACGACTTTAATGATTTGTAAACTTTGGTTCTGATGAAATTCACGACGTGCCAAAATAGAATCGAACAGTTGCGATATAGTATGCATTTACTCGTACCCATCAACAATGTATATACATGTATACATATCCATGTATAATTTATATATATTCAATATAAAAATATTAAATTTTTATATAAAGTCATAAAGTGTACCCAAAACCTACGTGATGGTACAAAACGTGTTCACCCGCACAACGTGCGCACATCTGGATTCGAACCCTTTACAATTTCAATGTGGAAATTAATTGTGGAATTTTCGTTTGGTGCTCTATTGGAATGTGCCGACCGCCTATAACATAACACCTACGGTTGATTCAGTATATGAGTCTCAAAAAACGATCAATCAACTCGTTATTCACGTATTCAACATGAGTTCGAACGTACAAAAATTTGTATAGACTCGTAAAATGTATAAATAGACATTTACATACAACTGCTTATCTCTAAATGTCACTGTACCATCAGCTCGGGCGGCCGCGGCCGAGCCGTCCCGCCCGCGGCGGGTCGTGCACTTCGCCCGGTTGCTGCTGAAACTTCCGTCGGGCCACTAAGTTAAGGGATACAATGTCCGTGAATGATAACTTAATCACCAAAAAACTATTCGACAATTTTACTGTATACATAAATTCAGTCTGTACTCGGGTTTGGCAACGACGTTAACTTTATTCTTTAAGTGTACATGCAACAAATTCTTTATAACGTTAATAGATTGCGTTCGAGAACGATTAGTTACAACGTTTAGGCTGCAAGTGTATTAGAATTATGAACATGATACATGAAACGTACGGTCTATTCACTACGCGTACGTTGTTTGTCGCGAGCACCTTATTAGTATCGTAGGTCGACATGTAATATTTATGTCGTTAGAAGAATTATCCTTAGAAGACTCGGCGGCCAAGTTCCTTAGGCACATGAGGGTCGAACGTACATACATACATATCTACTAAGAACAAACGAAGAATACCAAATGAATCTATTAGATACTCGCGATCTATGGAAGACTGCACCAGCGTGAATGAAGTAAGGTAGATAATACTGAATAGTTTAACGGTATAGTACCATATTTTTTTTCAAAGAAAAACGACTAAAGCACCATGCCAAACGCATTATGAACATATACATATATATATATTAATATACCTTACTCACGACCGTATCCCACGAGGTGGTGACAATATCTACACCGAATTTTATCTGTCGTAGTATTAGTGTTGTTTCGTACCATAGTATAAGAAAAAATCCCCGTAACTAGGATAAAATCGGCGTCAATAACGTTCTCTAACGACTATCGAAGACGTTTAATTAGTCTCGGGCTTCATTTCTTTCTTATACTATGACTATTATTCCAATTCGTAAAGATCTGTTGTCTAACTATAACAGCATCAAAGAGTTACTCTTTTTTATTGTATTTTAGAAATACCTAATTTCATTGAAGATTTTAAATCTTCGCCATATTATAACCGCAAGGGCTCCTATTCGTTTTCAACCTCTCTAAACACGTCTTTTCTAAATTTTACACGCTGATAGTTACACATATTCTTTCACTTGATATGACCATTTCTTATTTATCCTTCTATTTTAACCGTGTCGGGTGTTGCTTACGCGTTCTGTAGTCAATGGAGATCAGGAGAACGTTTTAGTTACAAGGAAAATTATAGAATCATCTTAAAAGTACTTCTATAAATAAAACTACAAAAATTTTATAATCCGGATTGCACACTTCGCTCGGTATCAATGGTAATGACGCGTTAAAAAATTCCAACTCTCTTATATAATATGACACTGATCAAAATAATAGAAAAACGTAGTTTCCATATTGCGGAAAAAACTAAATTTTAAAATTCAATCATGAAAATTAAACTATGCTAAAATAAATACCTAACTATCTTAAATAATCTTGTCAACATGTTCAAAACCTGTGCCTAAAATCTTATATTTGAAAATTTTCATAAAACAATGATAAAATTATAATGTAAAAACACATTTAAAATTGCAGCTACATCTATACATCAAATCCTCTCCTCGAACCGTCAAAAGACCTCATCAAAACATCACAGCGTATCGAACGTCCAGCATAAAGCTAAGAGCATCGAGGGCGAAGCCCGTCGAGAAAATAAATAATCGAAGCGTCGGTTTAGGTCAAAATAAGGCTGAAATGGGAGGCGCCGGCGACGGAGGCGTCGCGGGCGGAGCTTTCGATGAAGTCTATAACGGCCGCAAATTAAAACTAAAACAAATTAACATCGTAAAAGTCACAGTTGCTTTGATATTTGGCTCGTGAACAGCTTGGATTGTATCAGACGGCACGCTCTACTTGGCGGCGTAAGGCTGGTACGCCTCGTCGGGCGACGCCGCAGTCGACGCGTGCTCGCTCTCCATCGGCATCTGGATGATCGGCGGCGTAGGGCCCGCGAAGTACTGATACGGGTGCGACGGGAAGTACTGCAACATACACACCTCACATACACGTCTCGAACGGAGCCCTAGTTCACAACATCACAACATCGAAATCTATTGCGGTTCTACTGAACGGGAAGCGTGCTTTGATGCAATCTTTTTATCTTATTGGCTATTTTTGTTTTTGGTTTTCATTAATTTAAAATGTGATTAGCGGAAGCGAAAACCAGCAAGTGATTTGACATAAGCATTTATAAGACTTTTATTTGAGTGACTGTGTGAGGAGCGAGTCACAGTGATAATTTTATTGACACTCACGTATAACTCATTATCCGGCCTTAAGCTGTCCCAGTTTACCTGGAAAACAGAGAATACATTTCAGTCGTTTCTGTTTTTGCTCTTTTGACTGAACTTTCCTCTTTGTTTATTGCATTTTTCACTTAAGGGCCGTAATTCGTTTGTGTTATTTTTCAATTTATGGGTACCAATGTATTTGATAACAATTTGCCAATTATTGTTTTACGCCTACCGCTAATGATTCCTTCAAGGGTTTCAAATATGTCTCTGTGTCATAATGGTCACACGTACTTATTTGATTAACTTTACAAATAAATTGTATTAATTTTGGTTATAATGTATGTAAGTTAGGATTTGTGACTTTATCAGATGAGCATATAAATATACATATGCGTCTACTATGCCAATACAGGTGTGCACTGCATATTCTAAATTTTATTCCCAACAGTTTATTCAACTATTTTATCAATAAGCCTGATGTATGAATGCAGATTCGAGTGTAACGATTAAAAGGATCGCATTTTAAAGAGGGAAAATTTAAGAACAGTCAATCGATATGTCTACTGTAGACCTTGTAAGCTAAATTATGATAACTATGCTCGCAGGTGGGATACATGTCTGCATTTTACATTAACAACATGTCTAAAGTCTTTTATGAACTGATTTGCACATCGTACCATATTCTCTCGGTTAGGTTGGGCATGCAGACTATCATATTAATCTACTAACAACATAGTAAATTATGTGTTACATCTGCGTGCAAAATTTTGTCCCACATTAAAGATACACTTGTCTGTTTTTCCAAACCCGGAAAACAAGTATAACTTCAAAAATTAGACGTCTAATCCTGCTCGAAAATATGAACCAAGTTAAAAAGCCTTAAACTAGTAATGGTAAAAACCGTCGAATTGGAACTTACGTCAGCACTTACATATTGGCTGGGCACAGAATCAATCGGTATGTGTGCGGAATGCGCCGGATGGGGGGCGTGGTGGGGATGGGCTGGTGGGATGAGGGCCGCGTAGGGCGCGAGCCAGGCGGCCGGCGCGGCGTGGTGGTGGTGCAGCTGGGGGTGGAAGGCCGCCACGCCGTACACGCCGCCGCCGCGGTATACGCCGGCGCACTCGCCGCCCGCGCCCGCCGCACCCACGCTCCCCGCATACATACCACTCACACTCATTGCCTGAAAATTGTCTTCCTTAAACATAATTATCTACCGAAGCTTACAACCCGGTTAAATTAACTGCACACCACGTTAATGACGCGTCATTAATTGTTGCTCACTCTTTCAAGTATTGACGGTTTTTCAACGAGTTGTATAGTTAATTTAACCGTGTTGCATGTAAAAGAAAAATCGAGATTTTAAGCGAAAGCTTGTAAGGTATAAATGATTAAAGTACAGAACATAAATCAATTTATAGACTACAGTTAACAATAGTACATGAATTACAACATTTTATATTGAACTTCGTTATTTGTGTCAGATTAAATAGTTTCATACAAATTAAAAAGGTACTTACTTGCCAAATAAGTTATAAGCGATTAGTCGTATCTAGGGCGTGTAAAAGGTTGATAGTTAGAATGTGGATTTATTGGAAGGGTTAGGTTAGTTCAACACGCAGAAGTCAACTTGACAGTTGCATTAAATGCGCTTTTCTTCCTATTATCTGACTTCTACTGTTCTTGATTTCCACGCGTCAGTACACACAGTAACTTAGTTATCGTTATGAACGATCGAGATGTTTCCATAATATAGTTGAGATTAAAATATGATAACATCATCTTCATGGACCAATGGTCTATGCGTCTATTTAATACCATATAATAAAATGCAGTATCTAGATACTTTTTTTTTGGCGAATGCAGATAACATCAAACAAGGGTTTTTACGCTATTAGTATCTCGCTATTACTTCATTATAGCGACGTGACTAGTTAAGATCTGCGTGTTATAGCTAAGGAGCTACGGGTCAACAACATCTACATACTGCTCGGCTGTGTACGAAAATTTTAAATTCTAACAACAGCAGAATAGTAAGCAATTGGTATTAGTAATATGATAATTCATTACCATTATTACCTGCGTGATCGAATCATTATTATCTCGCCACGCTCTACCATTGTCTTGCTTGTTATACAAAGACTTTTTCTTATTGCCACCATCGGCAAATTTCACTAGCAAAGGCTCCTTTGCACCCGGAATTGGGTTTCCATTAAACATCTGAAAATAATACACACTTTAAAGTACATTGTTGCAAATAGAGGGTTTTTATGATACAGATATAAATTTGCTGAATGGTTGTGCCTCAAAGTTCATTATATTATGTGAGATATTGTGAACTTCGCGACGTTATATGTCAACTGGACAAGTTCTAATATATATTACAAAAGCGTACAAAAAATTAAGATATCCCATTTTTAATTAAAGAGAATTCCTGTTATCCACGTTTAATTAACAATTTGGCCAACAAGCATTCAGACTATTTAAAACGTGACTGTTATTAAAAAAGCTTATCTATTTACTTGGATAATTTGCTCGCATTTCTCCCTGGACTCCATTCTTGCGAAGCCGACCCCCTTGCTATGGCCATGGGTATCTCTCAGGATCCTTGTCGAGACCACCTGACCGAACTTGGCCAGCAGCTGATCCACATCATTCTCCTTGAAATGGGGCGGCAGGTTTGCCATGTACAGATTGGTCGGGTCCTGTTCCTGTTGCTGTAAACGCCCGAAGGAAATAGGTGAAACAAACATTCTGTCATCCAAGCATCAATGATTGTACGTGGGACTGTTTCTGGTTTTATTCACATTTTATCTCATTAATTCTAAAATTTAATTATACTAATTTGTATTTTTTTGCAAAGAAACCACTTTGTGATATTCGAAATTTAAAATTTGAAACGGTCTATTGAAATAATTTAAAATATTGTCTTTTAATGTTTAACGGGAGAAGTGTCGAGAATTCTAGAACAAATGGTGTCACTACTCAACAAAGTATTTCTATATGTCAAGGTGTCTCATAAATAATTGAAGTTAATTTCAGAGGTACTGATATTAGCTTGAAGCCCGCATATATTATCTAGACATTGAAGCCAGCTCTGACGTAAATCAGCAGATCGAATCTAATATGCTATATAAGTAATATATTATTGTTGTTATGTACGTGTTATCGACGACGTGGGCATGTACATCAGCATAGAATTTATGAAGCTAGTTAAAAGTCGCATACACACTAATTTAATATTGAAAGCATAGAAATACCCAGAGCCCAATAGCGAAAATACATTGTTATAACGCTGAAGCAAACGATAAGAGTACAGAATTAACAAGATGAAACAATGTTTGAAGTAATTTTAAGTAAGCGTTATATTGGCGCCGTTTGCGTACCATTGATAGGGATTGTGAATACTTACAACACTCTAGTGTCGGACAGTTGGTACTGTTCTGTTTGACATAGGCAGACAAACCGTTACCGATCGGCTTGGTTCCGTAATCAAACTGATAAATGAACTTGTATATAATCTTTGCAATTAACAATCATTATCTCTCAAATCGCCCATTGTATGTCGAAGATCTAAGTACGACCTAACTGTGTGTCTAAACAGGATCAAACATCTAAGTCGTTAACTCCACGATAATAGTTCTAGATTATTCTTAAACAGATCAGGGGTACTGACGCTACTGATATGCATGGGGTTGGTTTATCAAAATCTAGCAGAACATTTACCATATATAAATATCTTTGCGTTTATATATAAATGTTTAATTTACCGAATAAATATAGCATCTGTTCAATCGAAACAGGGTGTATTTACTAAAGCTATATGTAAAGGTAGGCGGAATGTCGGGAGGGACTGGGTGAGGTAATCAGATTAGGTGGAATTTAATTTTTACCCCGATTAGGTATCGCAAATGCAGTTTAACTTTTAATCATTCTCGTTTAATCTTTCTTTTGTACTGTAGGTATATCATTGTAAAATTTTCTTTATATTGTTGATCATTTTTTGAACTAAAATAATATGTAGTCCTTTTTATTAGCATTTTATAAAGCTTATGATTCCGATGTAAAACGAGTGACAGCTAATCGTCACGGATTTCAATGATAGAAGATTAAATCACCTTGAGAATTTTTAGTATATGGTCGGCGAGATAATAGGTTAACCACGTGTTCTGGATGGAGGGATGATTAATATCGGATGAGAGAGCGGGTCGGGAGCAGGCGGTTAGTCATAATAGTATTACTTGCATGCACAACGTACACGGTTCAGTCTACGCAGGAACCAGATACCCACTTTAGCCATCTGGGCCTGAACACCTTTGGCTTGTAATCCTTTAACAGCTGCCTCAGCGGATGCGATTGTTTCAAAATCTACAAAACCGTAACCTGCGGATACAAAGTGAACACAACGTACAGTTATGGGCGCCTCCATACGAACACTCACCGTTTTCAGATTCCCGCTTAAAAAAAATTTCATGAATCATGCTTGTTTACAGATAGTCTAGAGATTTTAAAGATCCAAAAATAAATCATAACTATAGTACATCTGAATGTTGCTAATGATTAGAAAAACTTCAATGCCGACATTCAAATAGCAGGATGAAAACGTGACAATAATCAAAAACACTCAGATAATCATATCGTGATGAACATCTTGTGCATCTGTCGGAGAATAATAATAATAAATAAGGAAGGTATCTGTGCTTCGGTGCGTTATATGGAAATGAACTCTACCAACAACACGTAGATGTGTGAGAAATTATGGAATAAATATGTAAATAAAAACGAAACTAGTGTTCGTGCAAATATTGGAAAAAGTCTCACCATAGATGGGTTAGTTAATGAAGGTATATGGTTTTCTAGAAAATATTAACAT